>NQII01001919.1:280895-296974 GCA_002778355.1 Clitarchus hookeri | reverse complement strand
GGGGGGGTTATCAGCATTTAAATGCGTTCATTTTTAATGGGAAGCACAGACCGGTATGCTGCCAGTCAAGTTGACTGCGATGTAGGGAAATTAGTTCGAGATATTAACGTCGCATTAAATAAAGGTGCCATGTTAAAATTTGTCAACACTGAATATTTTAAGTTTCTGTTTGTTTTATGCATCTCAATGTAAAAATTGGTTTACTAGTAATGTGTATCCGTCCCTTTCAATGTGACAGTTACAGATCGACGGTGTAGGCATGCATCGTTTGTGCGACTGGACAAAAAGTGTCATCAGTGCATCGTTGTTGACGACGTTGGTCAGAGGATGGTTCTCACGCATTGTTCCTGACAGCAGCGACATACATACGCACACCAGTATGGTAGCACCAATACGAGTGGTTATAACACAGAGATAAAACAGATTAGTGTAAATATAGCACCAAAGGTGTCGAATAAAGGTGGATCACAGTGTGTCAACAAGTCACTTTGTATCTGATTCACGCTTTTATCAGGCACTGTAAATAAGTACACTGCCGAACTGTTAAATACATTTAATATCAGTTAAACATTCGCCAGTGTGTGCGTCTGCTGTTCTATTTGAAACTGATATATTATAATTTGAAAATGTGCGGTTAAGTTAAAATCCAATTTCTTGGTAGGCCTATATATTTGGCAACTGCAGAGTTGAGTGTTTCCATAAAAAAAAATGAGGCGGATAATTTACAAATTGGTTTTTGTTTGAACAATTTACATAAGGCGAGTTTTTTTTATCGTCTCTGGAAAATTCTCACTCAAATTAAGTATTTTCTCAGCTCTTGTTCTTGTACATACTTTATTTCACTGTAACATATATCACACAGTCCACCAACCCATAACTACGTACTTGATAACGCACGTACTTGGTAACACACGTACCTGATAACGTGCACCTGGCAACTGCACAGACAAGGTTACACGGGAGACCGGCGAATTAGCGACGTAGTCGGTAATTACTGTATCTGATACAGAAAGTATCAGATAATTCGTATAAGATAGAATCATATATCAGTATCAGTTCTGAACAGGTACAGCGAATAGCTTGCAACGAACCATTTCTTAGTGTCGACTAAATATATCCTCGTCCCCTTGCTCGAAGCTGGACTACAAACGGGTACCGCCAGGCGGACTTCCACTCCCACCTCACGCTAGGGCAGCCCAGCGCCAAGGTTGTCCATCCGCTCCTCCTGATGAATAAACGACACGAATGGCGAAGCGCTGTGTTCAGTGACGAGAGCAGAATCTGCTTCGCTGATAATCAAAGACTAAAGATGAGGCATACTGATTATCGTCTTCTGCTCATATCCCAGACATTGGCGAGGCCATCGCCAGTAAAAGTGTAACCATGGTCAACAGTAACGATGCATCTTAACATTTATGTTTACTACAGAAGTAGATAGAAATAGTAGGTTCCAGGGCAAGGGCTGGGGGCTGCATATATGCGGATCAGCCGCCACCATGGATCCGCTATCATGTTTCCAGCCGCTATCATGTTCCTGGTCGCCATATTGTTTCCGGCCGCCATCTTGCTCCCAACTTGTAAAGACTGTGTTCCTTTGCTTATCATAAAACAGCATAGATCTAAACCATTAGTCTCGCAAGAGAGACGTCACAGCTACGAGCTGATAAAAAAATATATAAAAAATAATTTAAAAAGCAAATAGTAATAAGCATCTACCAACCAATGCATATTGTGCGAGCATCGAGCGCTGTATGTCATATTAATCTAGAATTAAAAAAACTGTTGCAAAGCCAACAAGTATAAGAGCGATAAGGATAACACGGCTTCACACTGATGCAAAGAGATGTATAAATAAATTGTAAAAGAAAATAGTCATAAGCACTTACCAACTAATGCAATCGCATATTACAAAAGTGTCGGGTCCTGTATGTTGAGTTGAACGATGCTAGTCAAGACCAGATCATCCTGGATAGTACAACAGAATACCAAACGACTTCCTTACGAACCGATTGAAACTAAACCACCGCATTCAGAGTACAGCCATCGCTCAAAACACTAGTATTGGTGAGGTATTGAGAATCTGTAAGGCAGCCCAGGTGGTCTATCGACAGGCTCCGAGGAAAGGAGATGGGGGCTTAATATATGAGGATCGGGCCGCCATCTTGTTTCCGGTTACCACCTTGTTTCTGTCGGCCAAGTGGTCAACCGACGGCACAGGCACCCTGCATATCTCGGCAAGTCGAAGGGATAGTACATAACACTAGCTGAGAGAGACACGTGAGGTTCCAGGGGGCAAACCAGCAATTACACATGAACTTACCTTTACAAGAAGGCTGCAGTTATTTAGTTTTAAATATTTCAAACATGTACTTATTTCGACAAACACATACACTTTATAAAGAAATAACAGCAAATGTATGAACTTTGTAATGACTAGTAAGAAAGCATTGCAACATATTCATTTCAGCAATGTATGTACTCTGCTTTTCAGTCTTCCCAAAACTTATGAACCCTATCAGCACTACATACAGTGCACCGAACATGAGTATAAGGTAGTGTAGGTTCAATTCCATTGTAACCCTAATCACTTCACAGCAAAAAAAAACATGATACCCCATTAAAATAAAAGTGTTATATCTATATATTTATGTACCGAACACATTAAGCAACAACCTCAAGGTTAAGGAAATAAGTGAAACTAGGTACGCACAATCCGGTAATGATATCATACCAAGACTATATGTTCAAACAGTGAAAGGGGGAAAGTTATTTATTTACTCCTATTCTAAATAAAATCACACACATACATAATATTTCATTTAATAAAGCCTCTAGCTCTGAGTTCAACAATAATCTAATGTATCTCTTCACTGACAGAAAGTTATCCGGTTCTTTGCAATGGAACCAATATCAGCAGTCTACAAACCCAGTCATTGAGGTCCTATGAAAACAAGTAGCTATGCCACATGACTTCCTCCAAATAATGCTCACAATACATGTCTGCATGCATGTCTGCATGTTGCGAGATACCTCAGGACTAGAAAAACGGGATCGAATCCATGTTTCTTCTGCCCAACTTCAAGTAGTCCTCTTCATCAGCAACACATTCAGGCTTCATCAGCAGAATATGCACATTTCAGTATAGTTTTCACATCACCAGCAGTCTTGGAGGCGTAATTTCTTTCTCGCATCCCTGACTTGTTGTAATATCTTCGCTTTTCACTTTACATGTTAGCGACACATTTTTGTTGTTTACAACTTCTGTAGGTCCATATGGCTCGCACTAACCATAGTAAAATTACTACAACACTTTTATTTTCTTCAGCGCCTTTATTTTTGAAACACGATGCAGGCCCTGGTAATGTTATGTGAGCTCGTATTGCCTGTTTACCATGCTTAGAGTGTTTTCAAGGTAGTGCTACCATCACAGACTCACCCCATTCCAATAGCTGGTGTAAGACACAGCGGGAGAGAGCAGCAGCAGCAAAATAAAAGTGAGGCACCTCCAACACTTGAAGATGAACGACTGTAAAGAAGACGGGTGGTCGAATTGTCAACTTCTCAAGCTAGAAAGCGATCGACCTGATAAGGCAACATATTACAGTCCAACAACCTTGCTGCCGTTTGCAACACATAGCCAGCAGTCATCTACTGAGGTGATCCGAGATGGACAATGCAATGTACCATGTAGTGCGAACAGTATACAAGCGAGCATCATGTAAAAATGCTTGTCATTTCGACGGCGAGCGTGGTGGTGAAAAGCAGATCTTTATGACTGCATTCATCTAGTGAGATCGCATACTCTGTTACATTATGAAGACGGCATCAATCGTTAAAGACTTACCATCTGTAACACTGGCAGCATCGTGAACAGCATGGGACCCTGGAGAGGCGCTACATACATTACGGAAACAATGATACTACTGTGTAAATACTTTTAGTAAAACCTGTAATTTATACCTACATGAAAGTAACCATTGCATGTTGAGCCCAGCATACGAGACATTATACTGCGATAACTGCGATGCGGTGTTTACCTGCAGATATATCCTCTATAGACATAACAAGAAGTGCAAAAGGCATATATTTAATTCGTCGGCAAGCAAGTGCGAGTAATGTGGCAACTCATTTACTAACAGCTGTAGTGTCTGTCCGCATTAAGATAGTAGCTGTCCATTTTTCATCGCCAACATTGATAACTGTGGTGTGGTATACATGAATAAATGTAGCCAGTATGCTCACAGTAGGAATTGTTCTACAAAAACAGACACCATAATTGTTTTGCTGGAATGAAGAATAAGTTGCGCATGTAACAAATATTACTCTGTATTCTTTTTATGGCAAGTCTGTAAAATAAAGGTAACAGGTATAAATTACTTCTGTGTTATTAATTTATCTTAACCCTTGTTAATATTAGTTTCACCTTCATTATACAAACCTAAAACATATCCCCATCACTACGAAAAAATTACCAGATTTTGTCCAAGTCTGAAAGAGAATGAATATTTTTGTATAGTTTCGAGCCTCGATCTCAAGTCCTTACACCATACCTCAGCTTAGGAGATGTTTAAATTCTATATGTCAGTCACATTTAAGCGTGTAAACAGATAGGAAATCACATCTTAAGCTAATCATGCTTATGCAAAATATGCACACATAAATTACACACGCGGCAATTACAAATGCACACCACAATCACCCTTACCCACCGTCTTTCTTCATCATCGCCATCTGCCAGCATACACCTCTGATGACTGGCATCTTGCATTCGTTGACAGTTGCTTGAGCACAACACAGATGCCCCACCATTTTTGTTTCTCCAGTCGTCCGCTAGAATGTACGACCATCGCCTGCTAGATTCGTAGGGGTCTTCAACCATCTTGGCTTCCCCTGTCATCTGTCAGGGGGCGCTACCGCCGTTTGCGTTATCGATGGCGGCCGCTAGGAGCAATGGTGTCGACACGCATGGCCGAATTCAGGCCTGCAGTAAGCAGGACACTCACCCATGCANCCGCTAGGAGCAATGGTGTCGACACGCATGGCCGAATTCAGGCCTGCAGTAGGCAGGACACTCACCCATGCATGCAGTACTCGGTGCAAAAAGTTCAGAAATTTTCATAGACATTTGGTAGCGATCCAACCACCAATGAGTATTTGAACCTCAACGGTTCCGATAGTACAGGGAGGGCACAGCGGTGTGGTACGACAGTGTGGGTTAAAGGTCGTAAAAAAAAAAGCATCAGCCTAACACGAGGGCGGGGGGAACCGCCTGCAGCATATAAAACTACCCTATACATGGGTAATTGATTTACATAATAAATAATAATGGAAAAACATATATGCAAATGCGCTACGAGCACGAAGTCGTATCGGACCTCTACTATAAAAAATACCTAATAATTCCACAGTCCATAATAGTGATATCAGTGTTGCTATTGCGTCGAGAACTGTAGTAAAAAAAACTGGAATGCCCGACTACATGAAAAGAGCATTCATTCACAAGGATTAACTTCAGAAAAAAAAATTCTACAATATGCCAAATACAGTACACTATTTGCCAGCTGTGATAATTTGAAGACCCATTACACGACTTGTAAAGGCTGTGTTCCTTTGCTTGCAAATAAAACCATGCATTTAAACCATTGGTCATGCAAGAGACGACGACACTGCTACGCGCTGATGCAAACAGATATAAAAAAATAATTACAGAAGCAAATAGTTATAAGCATGTACCAACCAATGCATATTGCGTGGGCAACGAACGCTGTACATTATGTTAGGCAAAAATATTTCCGTTGCTAACCACGGGAGCGAAAGGCCAGCACTACTATTAGTCCAGGAGACAGCTCTGAAAAGTGGTAGTAAAAGGCAGAAATTTTTTAAATATAGAAGTTAATGGAACTTACAAGCCTGGATCCATTTCTGCTAGTCTGCCGCCTCAAAACGGGTGGATTAAGATATGGCAGACGTTTGAAATGGCGAAAATTCGTCAAAATTGCAAGGATTTACGAAGAGCTGAAACTTGGATAGGAGGTACTACATGACACGAATATAACGAAAAACCATGTCTGCCACCCCATACCCGGTGGGAAGTACTGGCAGACGGCACTTGAAAAAGTGTACTTTTTGTGAAGAAAATGAAACTGTATGCGGACTTTTGAAATTTCGGCCATTGAAACTAATTGACATGGAGAGACGAATAAACCTAGTCTGCCGGCAATAATCCGGTGGAAAGTACTGGCAGACGGAACTTAAAAATTTGTTTTTTTTTGTACAGAATTTTTAACTATTTTGAGGGCTTTTGTTGCTCTATGTTATGAATTTGGTGGATGTATTTTAAAAAGTATGATAACGACAGCCAACTATGCTTATAAGAGAACCTAAGGCATAATTAGTCATATTACAATGATCAGTGTTATGAGCAGATCCCACAGTCAGAATTTGGTGACTATAACTTAGACAGTTTAGAAATGATGGTCAACTATGCTTATAAGTTTGTGGGGGTCAGATATAGGGATACTGCACTTAAAATATGACGTGTGGTAAGGCAACCACTGTGTTGTACTTGAGGCTCGGACTGGTTACATAATCAATTTTAAAATTAAAAAATAGCTCCTATGCTTATTAAATTCAATATGGCATCGAAAAGTGCAAATAATCAAAGTTCATAATGTTACTTTAGCATTATACTTGAAAACACAAGTCCGAAAATATGTAACACTTGCTATATTTAATAATACTTATATAAACCAATATGGCGCTGGTTATAGTCACGTAATCATATTTTTGGACGACATATTCTTATCTGTATAAAAAGTACGAATCTGTAGACATGTCACTCGATAAAGTTGTTTGTAAAAGTTACATAAAAATACATAAAATAAAATACATAACTTTTATTTTACAAAATTATGCCCCGCATATTTGGCTGTTCTGATCCCATAATTGAATTATTCTTGAAAATACGAGTTCGTAGACACTTCGCTCGATACACTTATGTCTGTAAATTTTATAAGTTAACTAAAATTGATTACAAATTAATTTAAATACCAAATCCGTAACTTTAATGTATTTTGTAAATTATTAATAAATATATGATTGTTAAATATTTTTATATTTATATTAGTGTATACATTTAATCACCTTTCTTTATGCTATGATGGATGTAGGGTTTCTTTTAAAAATATATATAAATTAAATTTATAAATATTTTAAAATACAAGCATTTTTAATTTTTTTTTGTAATCCAGCCTCTTCCCCCTCCCTCTATAGACACATAATCACATATACTTCATTTAAAAACTTGCTTCCCTTCATGCACTGATAGCTAAGTTGGCTAGGGTGTCAACCATCCTGGTGATCATAAGGTCTGGCAGTTCGGTACTGCACCCTTCTACAAGATTTTTTGAGCTCTGCGAAAAATTAAATAACAGTACTCCTGGTTGTGGCTCGACGACTAAAACTACTGTAAACAAGATGTTGGCCGACAGTGGCACACACCAGCGCCCGTAGCAGTTGGCGATGGAACTACATAGATTGCAGACGAAGAAGGCGACAAGAGAGAGAACAGGAGGAATAAAGGAAAGAGACAGGATGGAATGAGAGAGACAAGATGGAATGGCAGAGCATGAAGAAACAAGATGGAATGATATAACATGAAAAAACAAGATGGAATGGTAGAGCATGAAGAGGAAAAACCAAATGGCGGACGGAAACAAGATAGCGTCCGAAAACAAGATGGCTGGCGGAAACAGTACACAGCCGAAAACAAAATGACGGCCAAAACTAGATGGCGGATTTAAGATGGCGGTTGATTCGCAGATCTGCAGCCACCAGCCCTTGCCCTGGAACCTACTATTTCTATCTACTTACATACTACCTTGTAATGAATAAATACTTTGACTAACTTGAATAAAATATAGTTTCATTACAAATAAGTTACGGGAAGTGTACTGAAACCTTATAGTACTTACTGTAAACTCAAATCCTATCCACGCTGTTTTTTATTGTGCTATTGGTGGAATAGCAGTCCAATGTTGGAACACGGGGAGTGGCCACTACGCAGCTCGCATGCGTACTCTACTCCATTTTCAATCTGAGGTTTTAATAAACCACTATTGTCTATTGTTTTCTTCACATTTCCTGAACCAAACGTTTGAAAAATCACCCCCATGCATTTATTGTTTGGTTGTTTCTTAAATGTGCAATGTAACACAAACGTGTTATACTCGTGCTAATATAAAAGTACCCTTTTTTTTTTACAAAATTAAATGTTTATTTATATTTTACCTATGTATTATATTTAATTTTTAATTAATATAGTCTTAGACAAAAACAGGGAAAAATATGGTTGGGTTGGTAAAGTCTAGTAAGAAATATTTCTTATGCAGATTATTATTAAACTGAGTGCGCACGAATGCGGTGAGTTGACCCTTCGGTGTAATTTTCTAGACCTGGCTAAGCTTTGTTTGCATGAGGCGAAGTAATATCCCGGAAGTGTAAATTTAGCAGGGCTTCAAAAATTTGGAAGTAAGCATGAATGGACTATAGCAGTGTTCACAGCAGCGACACACCAATGTCTGGAATCACAGTATGAGAACGAGCCAGAACCGACAACGCCCGTTCACCTATGGTGTTTGTACAAGAACGCTGAATGGTTTTTTTGCCTAACCTACTCTAAAACTAAGTGTTATATGTTAGTCCGCGGTAGGGACGGGATTATTGCGTCTCAGGGCTAACCCCTTACGCTTACAAGGGAAGGAAAAACATGCAAGGAGACGTGCATCGCGGCAAAGAGGGATTGGGTTTCCCATGGCCGAGTTTGGCCATGAAAAACCTCCCTAATGTACTTATAGTTAAACTACATCTAGTAGAGAAAGGAAAAAAACCAGCACAGACACCGTAAAAACGCTTTCGACAGGAAAGAATTAAAAATTGTTACATGAATTATGAGAAAATGCTACAGGAGAAAGATAGGTGGGTACTATGCTCTTTATTATTGGGAGAGGAGAAACTAGTAGAGAGGTGGCGGGTATGGTGCATATTGAACCCAGAACATCGCCTGAACCATCTTGCTACCATTCACGCAATAAAATACAAGCTCTTCTTCCAACAGGACAGTGCCCGTCTACATACCTCTAGTATAACTTGATGAATTTATAGTGCTTGAGTCACATAGCTCCTACCAACACGACACGACAAAACAGTTTCAATGTTACTACTTTAATTTAAAGCGCGACAATTTACACGAAGGTTAGGACTTTTCTGCACTATTTGAACAGCATTACAATTTAGAAAACGTGATGGTGACAAAAGAGTGCAAATATTACACTAAATCATGACAACGTTGAATTATCATTTTTATGAGTAAGACACCATAAGAGACAACTCTTTTAGCCTCGTAAGCTGAAAATTTTACACTTTTGATAATTTTTTCGAACTATTTCGTTTTACAACATTGTACACCCAGTTTGCAGTGATGCACGGCAAGATAAAAAACAGAGCTAATTTCTAATCCAGAACTACTGGTCAAACGATAGTTATCGTCGTGCTATTGTCAGGCACTTATATTGTATTTGATTGGCTGTTTGGTTTTAGTTGTGGTGTCAGACGTGTCGTCCCGTGCTTGTCGGAGTTATGCAAGTCCGGTTTACACTATCCGTCGGATCCCCTGGCCGACAAGATCACCAGACCTGCCGCTCATTGAGGATGCGCGGCATCCTGGACGTCATTTGGCCCAGTATTCAACCCAAGTGAAAACCCTTGCCCAGGTGGAATGTTTGTGGAACTCTACTCCCGCAGGTTGATTTTCGCCATCTCTCCGATCTTTTCCATGCTAGAGCTGCGGCCTGCATTGCAGACTCAGTACACATATTACTGTGTGTGTGTGTGAATAAAATTTTCATCTTCCGAGACACGGACTTTAAATGCGTGTTTTTATTCCTCAGTAAAGTATCAAACGATGACGTACGGTATGACAGACGGTTGACGACAAGTCTGTAGCACAAGTCATAAATAAACCCGATATCGTGTCCGTACCTGGAACGGCTTCAGGCCTTTGACGCAGAGGAGCCCGGGAGCGAGATGGGCGATAATGCAACGCGCATCACCGGCGTACAGTGTTCTCGTCGTGCTGCGTGTACCCATCGGACTTAAAAATAGTGATACCATAATTTTATTGGTGGAAAGTATGTAGCAAGGTTCAATGCAGATACCTCGAATATTTTTGTATCTGACCCATGTAGTTTAAGAAGCAGCGCTTTGAAAAAGCCGTTTTAAATTGCGTTTTTCTTTCATATGCCGGTATATCGGGCAAGCGTTTAGAAGTAACTTAAACAAAAAATTAAGCACTTTGTACTGACGTCCAAGAGGTATGTATACAGGATGATTCTAAAATCATGGGACANCTTAAACAAAAAATTAAGCACTTTGTACTGACGTCCAAGAGGTATGTATACAGGATGATTCTAAAATCATGGGACAGACATTGAGGGGTGGTAGAGCTCACTTTTTGTTTGATAATAACATATCCTTATATACCCGCCCTCACTGCGCTTGAGGCACAAACACACAAATAACATATGAAATGCAACACAGTGTTTATTTACAACGTCGCCGCTAAATGCCTTTTTACAGCAATGTTTATCAAAATTGCTACCACCGACAGTAATGCAAGCTTGGTAGCGTCGGTGGAGTGATGCTGATGCTGATGCAGCAGGTCACTGGCGCACCGTTTGTCTGCTCTCAACTATCGCCACCATTGCCAGCCAATCACGCCATATGTAGAGGTCGCCAAGCATGCGTGACTATTGGTGGATGCATTCCCAGCAACTGTTTTAACATTTTCTGTACGGAATCACTCGTTACGTATGCTGCTAATGAACATTTTATGTTTCCGTTAATGTGTTATGTTTTTGTGTTTGTGCCTCAAAGCTTTACTTCCGCCCATTTGTTCCTATACAATAATTGTTTGTTTTAGTGAGCTCTACCGCCCCTCAATGTTTGTCCAATGATTTTAGAATCATCCTGTAGTGCCGTCTGGACACGCGAGTCCCCACATGATGGCTAGAGTGTAGCCCGTCACGGACTGGTCTGTATCTGAGCGACAACAGAACGGCCCGGCAGCATACGTGCTGTCCCACTAACATCCGGTCTTTAGTAGGGATGAGCCAAACCGTTACTTTCGTGTAACGAGTTCCATCGTTCCAGTTCCAAATAAGTAACACGTTCCAGTAACATCTTATTTTTTTAACAGGTTACTGTGAAATATTTCTCGTCTGCCCCGACGTTCCGGGAAATAACGATAACTTTGTTCAGTGTTCCAAAGCTTGGCGTTCCAAGAAGTAACGTTTGCGCATACGCACAGTTGCAAACCAAGACGTTACAAAAAATAACTTTCACGTATGCGTAGCGTTTGATTGCCTGATGTGATGGGAGAAGTTGAACTGTTACAAGCCAGCCGTACAAAAAAAAATTACACATGCGCAGTATTCAAGCGTAAAATNGTGTAGTGTTTGATTGCCTGATGTGATGGGAGAAGTTGAACTGTTACAAGCCAGCCGTACAAAAAAAAAATTACGCATGCACAGTATTCAAGCGTTGGTTTAAGTGAGGCAATCCAAAAAGGTTCCAAAAATAACAGTATAACAATGGAACGTTCTATTCGTGTAACACGTTACCAAATTGTAACCGTTTATTATANGGTTCCAAAAATAACAGTATAACAATGGAACGTTCTATTCGTGTAACACGTTACCAAATTGTAACCGTTTATTATAACTGTTACGTTAAGAAACGCCCATCTCTAGTCTTCGGTAACAGCAGTTAAGGACGCGCCACCAGACGTTTGTGACAGAGCTACTTAAAGAGGATCAACTCAAGGCTCGGCAAGTGATGCACAAGCACGAGGCGACGAAGCTAAAGGTGACGGTTCGCGCCACCGGACGTGACATAACCGCCGGCCAGTTACGTCCGGAGTTCTCGCGGCGCCGGAGTCAGCGGAAAAAGCGATGCTGTAAACAGCGAGCGGAACTGCATCAGTGCACGCGAGCCAGCGCTGGAATCTCGCTGACGACGTGTGGCCAAGTCGTGTTATCGCCACGCAGGAAATGATTCGACAAAGATAACGGACTTAAACCCGCCTGCTGCGATCGAAGGTTCACTGATTCGTTTCCTGGCGATCTGCTCCAGTTGTCGTTACGCGAGGGAAAACTTTGCTGCTCGTCCTGCTTATTTGACTTTCTGAGCTTCGCGTATCCTTCCGCGATTTGTACAGACTTACACTGCTATACGTTTTGTTACGGTTATTTCAGCACTTTTGAAATCAACCTTTGAATGTCATATATTTTAATGGTCACACTGCCTGACAAGCACCCAGTAAAATTGGTAACGACGAAGAAAAAATAGTTCTATGTTTCAACATCGAATGTTAAGTTTTACGTTAACGTTTGTGAATACTGAAATTATTTATTTTACTTTACGTTTCTTAATGCATATAAATGTAAAAAAAAATAGATAAATTTGTAAAATATTTACTTTTCAGATAATTTTACAGTTTTACTTCACTGGCGCATGAACAAAGTGACAATGCCCCGGGACGATGTTAATTTTACACATGACGGAAGAATATGCAATGTGAATACAAGTAGATCTTAAGCAGGGCTTTCAAAAGTGCTCAGTTTAACGTTAACAGCCTTTAGAGACCTAGTGACTGGTACACACGTGGCCATGAATTGGCTCTCAAATTTTCTGGTGTGGAGAGATTTTGATGGCTTCTAATGGTTTACTGCTACCGACTGTTCAACATACAGGACTCACTAAAAAGTAGTGTCACGCTTCAAAAATTGTCGGAAAAGTACGATTTATGTTGCATATGAACGAAGAATGCACATTTTGTAACACTATAAAATTGTTTGGTAGAATTTATTTACTAAAATGTTTTTAAAAATGTGTTGATGAAGAGTCTATTTTAGATCGAAATTTAAGGGCATTTCCACGGTAAATGCTTAGAAAGCACATTTTGCATAAAAAATATCTTTATCAAACAAAACAACTTTAATAATACTCTGGTTGCATATTAATATTTAGTAATAGCATTTAAACATATTTTACAAAATTTATTTTATGCACATCTATTTTAGTCACGAAAGTGATCAGTTTTATAACTGAGATAANTTAAAATATTTTACAAAATTTATTTTATGCACATCTATTTTAGTCACGAAAGTGATCAGTTTTATAACTGAGATAACTGTAAACAAATTTAATTATAAAACATTTTTTTAAACATGAATACTAAANTTAAACATATTTTACAAAATTTATTTTATGCACATCTATTTTAGTCACGAAAGTGATCAGTTTTATAACTGAGATAAATGTAAACAAATTTAATTATAAAACATTTTTTTTAAACATGAATACTAAATTTTTTTTTTTTTTCGTACAACCGTTGTTATTATTAAGATCGCCCTCCTTGACGGTTTTACTGCAAAATGTGCTTTCCGAAGCATCCAGAATGGAAGTAAGCTTGAATTTTGATTATAAGCTGTTCACGGTAAACTGAGCACTTTCGAGAGCCCTATTCAAGATATACTTGTAAGCATAGTGTGTATTCTTCCACCATAGTCTATGTAAAATAACATTGCTATGGGCGTGATAACCTTATTCATGCGTCGGTGAAGTGAAACCGTGAAATTACTTGAAGAGTAAATATTTTACGAATTTGCTTACTCTTGCACTTATTGGCATTAATAAAAACAGAAAGTAAAATAAATAATTTCAGAGTTCACATATGTTTAACCAACTCTTTTAATTCACCGTTAAGACATGGGGCTACTTTCCTTCCGTCGTTACCAACTTTACTGGCCGCATGCCGGTCAGTGTGCCCATTCAAACACATGCATGATGGGGCAGTGACATTTTTCATAGGTTGGTTACAAAAGTGCTCAGTTAATCGTGAACAGCCTACAAAAAATATACTCTTATTAACCCTTTAACGTACACATTAATTTTCCTTTGAGGTGTTGCAATAGAATAAATGTTTGATGTGATAAGTACTTGTGAATTCCTTACAATACCTGTCATTTTGGAACATATGGAAAGGGATTCAATAGATCCATTGCACAAGAAACCAGCAATAATAAAATAGTTTGTATGTCAGCAGTATCCACTAGTAGTGTTCAAGAAAGGGCAATGGCCGTAATGGTGCTACCTTTTGAACCTATACAGCACCGACCATGATTTATCCTATTCTGCAACATTCCAAACGTGAGCGAGTATTCTCGGGATAATATGTCCAGGGCTTGATTGATTAAAAAAAAACACTGAAACAAGTAAATCCCAGAAAAATATTTCACATTGTTAAAAAGTATATGAATCCTTCTTTCACGTGCAACACAAGCCGTACTTTTCTGACAATTGTCGTAGCGGGTTCAGCATGTTATACAGTCGGGTGTAGTGGATCATAGGAAGCCACTCTCCTTCTTTCTTAACAGGGAGGGCTTTAGCGCTCGTGACGGCGAAATGAGATAAGGATAGAGCAGGTGCGTAATGCAAGGGCTGGAGAGGTGGAAGCGCCCCGAGTAAACACGCCGACCAATGGCAACGTCCCTCACGTTCCCTACATACGAGAATCCGGGTGACCCCGTGTCGGGAATCGAACCCGGTTCACTTCGATGGAGGGGCGAGCAGTCTGACCACTACATCACCGCGGCCCCCGTCGAATAACAAATAACGTACTGCATACAGACCCCACAGAACCAAATAAAAACAGTTTTTAACATTACTATTTCAATATGCCGTTAAAACATACATTTAACTTTACCATAATATCTATCTCTCTTATTAAAGTTTATCACCATTCACACTTAAAGATATGCATATTATGGACAGGGATTTCCATCAATGACTAGTTTTAAAAATACGCTTTTCAGATTAATGGGTATGCGGCGCGCTGCAGACCCCTACCAAGAATTCATTAAGATCATTCATAATATTGAAAACATTATATTTTTGATTATGTCAGTGTTATACCAGTATTAACGACATACCGTTAGCTTGTGATTGTGGAAAATCCACTAATGTTTATAGTTTATTTATATTTATATACACTGTCACTATGCAAACCGATCTTCTTGTTATTATTAGATGTGATGCTACGAAAAAACTACCCCTTGACTAGGGCATTGGTTGTCAAATTGTGGTCCATGACTAAGTTCTAGGTGATCCGCAACAGTTTTTAAAAAATTTCTACAGGTTCTTTTATTGGTTTCAGAATGCTAGTTATAAATCTTGGTAGTAGTATGATGAAGTCCCTTCTGGCGCAGGGATCATGTATCGGATTCCGGATTAATCGCCTGCGATGACATCACAGGCTGCCGAGGCGGCCTGGGATGGCCATGTTGTGATGGCACCCGATCACCATATTGGATTTTGGTGACATTGACTTTGACCCATGACCTTCACATTGACATTAAACCCAAATTTAATAAAAAATCGCAAAAAAATAAAAAAAATTAAAAAATCGAGGATTACGTAATGTTACCCTACCCTACTTCTCGCTTACCCCACTAACCCTAACCAACACTCCCTCCCCCAAACCCCACTATCAATCTAAAAACAAAGAAAAATAGCAAAAAGTTGAAAAATTTATTCTAAAAATTGAGAAACATATAACGTTAAGATAACATTCATCCCACCAACTTCACCCCGCCCCCTTTCCTTCCTCCAAACCACTCCCAATCATAAAAAATATCGAAAAAAATCGCAAAAAACCGAAAACTCCCCTTACACTCACCAGTCGTAAAATCGAGAAAACAATTAAAAAAATATAAATACACCAAAAAAAGTGTAGGAACATATTACATCACTGACTCAGAAACCCATACTGGTTGCTGGTGGCATTGAGCTATACCTCAATAACCTTGAACTCGAAAAAATCGAGAAAATATTATAAAAAAATTGAAAGAAACTAATTAAAGTTTAGGAATAAATTCCATCAGTGATTCCGAAACCTATGTTGGATGCCAGTCGTTTTTTTATATTTTTTTCATCCGTGCTTTTTTGTATGCGTGGGATAC
>NQII01001919.1:263198-280868 GCA_002778355.1 Clitarchus hookeri | reverse complement strand
TGGCATCAAAATATAATATAAGATTTAAAACTTACATCCATACGTGTGAATATCCTACGATTCAAGTTTCCTCTAAGAAATAAATACGTACCGTAGCTAAAGAAACTCCATCTGTGAATCCAGATGTCTCCAATACATCAATCAAATGGTTTCTGGAATGGAGTGAAGAGGTTTGGGATTATGCATTTGGAGCTTGAACTGCGCTGTAGTGTGTTTGAAATACAAGTTTTTTTTAACGAAACTTCTTTACGTGATTTGTATGTAATAATCTAAGAAAATAAAATATACTTGAGATGAGGTACCAAGACTATTTTCAAGACACCACGCAAATTAAAAACACAATTTTCGAACTCTCCAACATAGCTAAAAAGTGCCTTTCACACTGCCTCATCGCAAAATGTACTGATCGGAAACACTCAAAACTAGTATAGGGACATGTATTGAACTTTGCTATAGGATTTTCACAAAAAAAACGACAGGGTCGCCGCTTGAAGTCGTGTAGTTCCAGCGGTACCTAACAATGGGAACACTGCACGCCATTTCAGAACCTTGCTTGTGGAGTTGCGCCGGGGCATCAGGTAGATAGTTACGCAGGTCAGTGTCACCTTTATTGCTCCCCCGTTTCTGTGTCTCGAATGGCCGAAACAGCTCACGGTATATAGGACTTTTAACGAAGAGGCCTGGAGAGCCGATAAGGGTGAAGCGAAGCCTGGAGCAGCGTCGGAATGCAAGAGCACGGTAAACGGGAGATCCCTGGCATCGTCCGGCACGATTCGCACGTACTGAAAACCGGGAGCGACCCCACCGGGAATCGAATCCGGTTAACCTAAGTGGGAGTCGAATGTTTGTTAACATAAAATATTGCAAATTGGGTATAGTTATACGAACAGGACTGTCTATTATGATCTTGCCTATAATTGTGTGGAGCATTCCAAGGCTATTCTGTTGTCGGATACTGTTCAGCAGTGCCTATTGATTAGTGTCTGATGTCGATCAGTCGTTGTGGCATAGAGTAAACTGCTACCTAGAAATATATAAAACGAAGCGTCTGTAGGTATCATTATTTTTATCGGGTCTCTTCTCATCGGAAGCTGGTACAATCCTAGTTAAAATTTCCTGCCAAGCATTCGTTTTCACCATTCTGTTGCTACTGCCATTCAAATCGACATCCCGAGCAGCAAAACGAGTTTATATTTCGCATAAAATCTGTGGTGTTAGTAAAACCTTAACTAATTGATACGGCACTGTATCACTGCGGTCGGGCGTACGTCCAGTGAGCAAATGAATACACGCTGTCTGCGATTTTGCAGCTCTGTATTCGTAAACTGCGTCACCAAAATATTTTTTTTTTTTTTTTTAATATTTGTACTATGCTGTTCAACTTGTAAACATTACTTACAAGTAACATTTTATAGCATGAAAAATTTTATTTGGCATATTTTCAACACAATGGCCTCCCAAAATCGCAATTTCAGTGTTTTTGGGACGTACAAATGATATAAACTAACTCACCTACCGAAATGAGAAAATTCACAAACATCACGCTATGAAATGTTTTCGCAATTTTTAGAAACTGCTCAAAATAAGATAATTTTTGCAAATTCTTAATTTGCAACAGTGTATGACTTTTTGTTAAATAAATTTTGCCAAGCATGCTTTAAAATGAATTAATACATGACATTTCAGTCACCCTTGCGAAATTTCTGTGAATATTTGTTTATTTCATTTGTATGTCCCAAGAACACTAAAATTGTGATTTTGACGTGCCATGATGCAAAACCTATACGTTTAAATTTTCTTATGCGAGGAAAGAGTATTTATAAGTAATGTCTACAAGTTGAAAAATGTTCCATACAAGTTCAAAACAGAGAATTTTTTTTTTTTTGTTGGTGACTGGCGAAGCGAATACATTTATTCTACCGGACCGTCAAGGGGAGGCTGCGTGTGTCCAAACAGGCAATTGGTCGACAATTTCTCTCTTAAACCACAGACAGGCGTTAGGAAGAAGAAGCGTTAAAAGCAGAAAAGGCGTGTGTTCGATCAGTCATATGGACGAGGGGTGTCTCGTATAAATGTCCACTGCCTGTCTAAATTACTCTTGGTGCTACCTTCCGACGTTTGGCTGAACGGTCATTTGTAGAACAGGCGTTTAGAACAAGCATTTGGCCGAACAGGCGTTTGGCCGAACATACATTCGGCAGAACAGAAGTTGGGATAGGGTTGCCAACTGTTTTTCGGAGAAATATAGTATTTTTCAGACCAACATATAACAAATATAGTACACTGAAAGAAAATAAAGTCTTTTAAGAGAAAAGATTAAAAGAGTGTAAGGTATGCTTATTTAACACCAAATTTATTACTTATTTACAAAAGCTATATTTTTGCACTTTGTGCACTCTTTAATAATTTATTATTCTTAATAAAAGTATCAAATGCTTTATTGCACTCAAATTGTAAATTAATGTAAATGAGAAGCTCATTTTTTATTAAGGTGAGACTGGCTCTATTTCTCTTTTATGGACTTTCCGCTTTTTAGTAGGGGTTAACAACAGCGCACTTTCACTATCACTTTCGACTTCCTAATTTCAACACAAAAAATTACTTTTAGGCCACCACGAGTAAAGCAATCATTCGTGATTATTTTCCAGGTATAATTAATGTCGAACACAATAGCACCTGTTAAGTTGTCACGATACTGCCGTGAGTAAACTTTACTCGTTGGAAAAAACAAAACTGATTAGAAACGTTCTACTCGCTCTAGGCGGCGTCCCAAAACTGCAGAGTAATTACTGTGAGCATCTTGCCAGAGTATAACTTTTATACTCATTATTGCGGCGAGTAACGCAGGGTAAAGTAGAAAACGGCGGGATATTTAGGTTAATCAAGCCAATTGAAAGAAAAGGTTCACATTCTTGTAACAGACAAAGATGGATGCGTGCAAAAGGTAAATTATAAAAGGCTTTTTTTTAAATTGGAGTTTCATATACGATTGCATTTTTGGACATAATGTTTATGATTACACTATGAGAAGTAGCTTATTGTACATGTAGTTTTCTAATGCAGTTTTTTTTTTGTTAGCGCCATTAGCCTGCGTTTACTTACCCGCTTGTTCACAGGAAATGTCTGAGAAAAAACCAGCATGCTATTTACAGTATGCTTGTTCCAAAGCCAATTTTGTCTCTAGCTTTGCTCAGCTTTAACTCTCTATGTTACGTCACCCTACTCTCGGAGTAGCGTTTTGGAACGTGGCCCTATAGTGATAATCCCAAACAAAAAAAAAAAAAACTTCCGCGTCCGGCGGGGTTTGTGATCGAAGCGGGACCCCAGCAGTCGAAGGATGTGCAGTCGTGATCAGCAGGACTCGGAAACGACGTCATTGAGGGAGAGAATTGGACGCCATCCTGCATTTATATATCTTACTGCCATTACTTGTGTTTGAGATCCATTTTTGAAAATCCGACTTTGTTAGGGCATAGATAATTATTACATTTTTATTTTAGAGACAATAATAGTTTTACATCTTATACTGATATCGATTTTGTAGATTCTCAGAAGGAAATAAACAACTCATTCCCATTAATCCCACGTGTTAAACATATGACTCAAATGTACGCCATTGATATTGGAATTATTCAATCAACTGAGTTAAATACTGTGCCTTGAGACGCTTATCAAAGTACTGTCTCGTCTAAGGTCTTTGCAGACCAGTTACGAACGTTGTGTTTTGAGAGTATAAGAATCTTCATTGGCCCAAAAAATATTGTGTAGTACTATCGTACGTGAACGATAGATAGCCAGTTACGAAAGAAAACCGTCTAACGTGTGGAAAATATGTTGAATACTAAGGTAACAGTGCCGCGATAAACGATCGTCTCTAATAATGCCGTGTCGAAGAAGAAATACCAATCATCATCTGTACAGAATACACTTTAGGGCTCAAAAAACAATGATTTATACATATTCCTGCTCCATAAAGGCGTTGGCCAGAAAAAACAATTTATATTTGTACCACATGCTACTTTTTCTTCATATTAAAATTTTTTTATATCGCATTGTTTTTTTCAAAATGGCATGTCAAAGTCGAAATTTTTTCTGTTTTTGTGATGTACGAATAAAACAAACCAAACTATTTGAAGAAAATTTAACAAGGGAAACTAAAAGGTCCAATCATAATGAATTTTAAGTTATGCTCAGTAAAAGTTATTTTACAAATAATACAGGGGGACTCACAAATAAATATGAAAAAAATTTCCTTATTTCCAGCATTTTTTTTTAAATCGCAAAAACATTTCGNTTCCAGCATTTTTTTTTAAATCGCAGAAACATTTCGATATATACTTCTTAGAGTAGATATTAGCGTGTTCTTTCAGTGCGAATTATTTCATTTATGTACGTAAGATAATTTGTATTATTTGTCTATTCCTAAAACAGTAAAATGGTGANAAAAATTTCCTTATTTCCAGCATTTTTTTTTAAATCGCAAAAACATTTCGATATATACTTCTTAGAGTAGATATTAGCGTGTTCTTTCAGTGCGAATTATTTCATTTATGTACGTAAGATAATTTTTATTATTTGTATATTCCTAAAACAGTAAAATGGTGAGTTTGGCATATATATTTATGCAAAAACTGTGCGCTTATATATTTTTTTTGCGAAGAAAGAGTAATCGCAGATAATTTCTAAACGTTTAACAGTATGTGATAATAAAATAAGTTATCCCGTGGCTAACATCCCGAGGGATAGCGAGCGAACAGGTCCCGGCAGGCCGCAGCGGTCACGGGCGAAACATGAATGGCAGGATGAAATTAACGAGCATGCCATGGGAAGTGAGTCATCCTCTTCCCCTCGTTCGCCTCCTCCCCTTCCTCCTTCACGCATTCCACGGCCAGTCATTTCAGACACTGGGGCGCGTGGTGTGGCTCATGGCGAGAGGAGGCGAAGCGGTCACCAGCCTCCGGTGACCACAAAAGAACACATGAAACGTTCGTTACCTCATTTCAGTTTTATTTTTCTTTGTTACCTCGTCCAGGTAGCAGTGGAAAGTTCCCTGCCTGACGTGCGGGAACACAGCTGCCTGCAAGAGAGTTCCATGTGGGCACACAGGCAGCTCTCGAGCACTCCATACTCCATGCCCACTCCGTTAACAATAATTTTTAATTTCAACTCGCTAATGGCATTTCTACTTTTTTTGTTTAAATATACTGACACAAAATCGTTGCTTGTTAAATTTTTATTTTTTTTATTTTGATAATATTAATGGCTTTATTACATGGCATCGATGATAAATTAAAAATACTAACTCATTTGGAATTAACACTCACTATATTTTTTAACGTAAAATCTTGATTCGGAAAAATTTCAAAAACTGTTTTAACACAAAGTTGGGTTCAATCTAAAGTTTTTATTGAAGTTACG
The DNA here is from genome assembly GCA_002778355.1 of Clitarchus hookeri. NCBI lineage: Eukaryota > Metazoa > Arthropoda > Insecta > Phasmatodea > Phasmatidae > Clitarchus > Clitarchus hookeri. The sequence goes on along the minus strand of NQII01001919.1, from coordinate 275,450 downwards.
TGATTGGCATGTTGCGATTTACTTTATATTTGACACGTGGTTCGCCTGTAGCTATTTTCAATTTAAATTTTATCTCAGAAGTCAAAATAGAAATACGGACGAACCACGACAATTTTCGAAAAAAAAAAAAAAAAAAATATTCTTCATGCCATTCTAGCAATATTACCAATTATTGTGATATAGATTTAATATAGAATACAAAACAGGAGGTGAAGATGACCATGAAGAGAGCATTGATGAAAATGAACATTAAGACAGTGATAGTGCTACAGACGATGATGGCGATTTTCACGATGACCCGAATGAACTTGTTGATAGACTCAGATATTTGATTAACCTTCGAAAACGTGGGGATCTCTCACGCATTGTTGAAATATCTTTAATCATTAGTAAGCTGAAGGAACGGAGATACATCGCATAATGTGATGAATTTCATTCTTCTGAAATTGTAATTACAAAATAATAATGAATTCTTATTATAAAACCATTTTTTTCTTTATTTTTGTGTGTCGTATTCTTTTATCCCTCACAACTTTAGCACTTGACTATTAATGGAAAGGTCTGCATATAGAATGGTACTAAAGACTTTGATACAAGAAATGCATAAATAGTTGACTGCATACAAAACATTAATTCTTTCGACATGTACAAATTTTGGAGACAGTTGGTGAATCGGTTTATTTAATGTGTGTGGATAGAGACAGACGACAAAACCCTGGGTGGAATATGGATTGATGATTGATGGAAAGATTGTANATTTAATGTGTGTGGATAGAGACAGACGACAAAACCCTGGGTGGAATATGGATTGATGATTGATGGAAAGATTGTACAAGATTGATGGAAAAATTGTGAAAGATTGATGGAAAGATTGATATCAGTATTGAAAGATTGTGGTGCTGGTTGTGATGCATGTGTGCTGATTGCGAAAGTTTGTGATGGAAAGGTTGTGAAAGATTGATGGGAAAATTGCGAAAGATTGATAGGAAGATTGAAATCTTATTGGAAAATTGAAACTTTGATGGAAATATTGGTACATGTGGTGCTGATTGTGGTACTNATTTAATGTGTGTGGATAGAGACAGACGACAAAACCCTGGGTGGAATATGGATTGATGATTGATGGAAAGATTGTAAAAGATTGATGGAAAAATTGTGAAAGATTGATGGAAAGATTGATATCAGTATTGAAAGATTGTGGTGCTGGTTGTGATGCATGTGTGCTGATTGTGGTGTGTGTGGTGCTGATTGTGGTGCATGTGGTGCTGATTGCGAAAGTTTGTGATGGAAAGGTTGTGAAAGATTGATGGGAAAATTGCGAAAGATTGACAGGAAGATTGAAATCTTATTGGAAAATTGAAACTTTGATGGAAATATTGGTACATGTGGTGCTGATTGTGGTACTCATTACAGTGCTGATTGCGGTGCTCTTTGATGGGAATGTTGCGAGATTGATTGAAAATTGATGTTATAAACCAGTCTTTAATTAATTTTTAATTAAAAAATGTATTTTTTTGCAATTTTTTGGATTTATAAAATATTTTGGAATTCCTTTTAGGGTTCTAGGTTATCTAAGGTCGTGGGCATGGGGTCAATGTCACAGATGTGAGGCCAAGGTTAAGGTCATCCAGATCTAACATGTCGGGCGGAGTCATCAGTGCCATCTAGGAGTTGAAAATTTAAACAAATGACAAACGAAAAAAACAATATGGCGGGTGGAGTGCATTTGACAGAATGAGCAAAGGTGAGAGGGTGGGGGAGGGGAATCTTAATAGAATGTGATTGATTGGAGAGGTATCAGCTATCTGCTGGGAGTGGTGCTGTGGGAAACCTCTAAAAGTATATAGTGAAGAGTGGAAATGACAGTGCTTAGCGCCAGCCTCTTCTCATCCATTACGGTTTATTCAGACTGCGAAGCCCAATGCTAACAATTTGACAACTACATTATTCACCGCCAGGTAGCACTAATGTTGCGTGTGTACCATATTTTTATTTTTATTTTGTGTCCAAACAAATGCAGTAGTAGCATTATTCATAAATTAAATTAAATTTATATTTTTACGAATTGCTTTTGTTTGAACCTAAGTAAAGAATACGCTTTGTTTTCGGCACTGTAAGGTGAGAGAAATTTTACGTAATATGTCTACTGTAGTTTAACAGTCTTGTCGTAAAACTAGAGTTTGTAAAATTTTGGATAACTTGATTAATTTATTTAAATGTGACAACAGTAACATAAAATTTAATTTTTATGGCAGCAGTTTTGTCCTTAAATTCTTAACTGTTTATTTAACAAACATAAACGTGTAGGCACTATGCGATAGTTCAATGACAAACAAAATTGTAATTTTTTTTATTTATGTTTGTAAATACATTGCAGGGCATGCACAATAGTAAAAAAAAACTCTAATATTTTGGCACGAACAAGCATACTGTATTTCACAATTCCGATCAAGCTCAAACTTAAACACACAAACAAACGGAATGTCTCCGTATACTGACTCTACTGCCAGATTAAAAGCGACCTCTTTGGAACACAAGCGCACCTTGAGGTGGCACTTTTCCCTATGCCAAACTGCCGTTTGATTCCTAACCCGGATATAATGAATCTCATCCAGACCCTGCCTCAAGGCGGGAATGACGTGTGGATTTAGTTTTATTTAACTGACTGGTGTGAGGATGATGATGTCCCATTGGGTATGTATCTCTGACTTAATGCAGGAGCGACGTACGCAGTCAAATAATAGACAAATGAATATCCCAACGATGTAACCGCAGAGGAAATTCGGAGTAGAGTGTACATATCAGCTGCACAGTAATAATTATCCGTCCCAACCATAGACTATGGATGAGAGCCGACCTCCCGTGGCGCAGTCGGTTGGTGCACCGCCGGTCCTGGGTGCGGGAGGTTCTGGGTTCGTGTCCTAGGTAAGGCATGGGTGTTAGTATAAGTTAGGTCATAAGTTTGTAGTTTATAAGCCGTAACCTGATAAGCCATCAGGAGTAACACCGGGGACGTTATTAGGGCCTTTCCACTCCAAAACAAAAGATGAGGTAGATCGATTATCGTCTTCTGCGCATGTACCCAACATCGACCTACCCCCACACCAACACAACTGTCAAAGTCACATGGTCAACACTGATGAGCGTGTTTGTTTATGCCTTAATTTTCAAAAGACATACCTTTTACATAAACAAATTCGAATTTAATGTAAATGCATTCAAAATTAGTGACAGGAAGTATACAAACATCCCAAAGAACTTGTTTACATGAATAGTGTTCTAACCTCAAATCCTATCCACGTCATTTATAATAGTCATGTTGACAGAAAAGCAATTCATTATTGGGACACAGAGTGACGACTGCGCATCTTGGGAGCGGTTCCAACACTGGATTGCTTTTATTTTGCAGCAGTACAATAAAAACGTGTGATGGATTTAACGTTAGAACACCTTTTTAAGTTAATAAATACTTTAGGACTTTTGTACACTTCCTGTTATAACAACTAGCAGCTAATAGTTTTGATAGCCTTACGTGCGAGGATGTAAGTAATTAGGCCCCTGTAGAGAGATACTGTGTAACGCAGATGTAAAGAAGTGTGAGACAGAAGAACACTCACAATTAACTCAACAAAAATTCAACTGCAAAACAACCCATAATATCACTAGGAAGACATCTACTGCTATTGGAAATAATTACTCCGCAGAAATGTTGCAAGAAAAATGTGGAATTTAATCAGCTTGCTTTGTAATCAGATGAATTGAGACTGGAATAACGTAATCAATTTGTAGACTAGACTTTATGTGTGGTCTCAGCAACACTAGCATCTCTCGTGACTGAAGTGTTCCATTTACTTTAGACTTGGCATTGAACATTTCTAACTTAGAGAAAAATTAATTAATTGAATTGTTTCTTAGCTCCAGACTAGCTCAGTGTTAAAAGCCGAAAATTCTAAATTCCAAGTTCCCCGTGGTTAAAATAATTTGGAGTCGGTTGAACTCAAGAAAAAAAAAATCGTCTCTGCTTCTTAATAAGATAGTTCTTGAACTTAGCTGAATATAATTTAAAACTGAGAATTCTTGAAGTTCTAGGCGTTCCTGGCGATCTCGTTGTCGGCAGTCGCACCTCCCGTGGATGCGGCAGGACCTCTCATCGCGGGATTCCCTATGCAGGCTCTCGGGCCTGTAGNCACAAGCGCACCTTGAGGTGGCACTTTTCCCTATGCCAAACTGCCGTTTGATTCCTAACCCGGATATAATGAATCTTATCCAGACCCTGCCCCAAGGCGGGAATGACGTGTGGATTTAGTTTTATTTAACTGACTGGTGTGAGGATGATGATGTCCCATTGGGTATGTATCTCTGACTTAATGCAGGAGCGACGTACACAGTCAAATAATAGACAAATGAATATCCCAACGATGTAACCGCAGAGGAAATTCGGAGTAGAGTGTACATATCAGNACAGTCAAATAATAGACAAATGAATATCCCAACGATGTAACCGCAGAGGAAATTCGGAGTAGAGTGTACATATCAGCTGCACAGTAATAATTATCCGTCCCAACCATAGACTATGGATGAGAGCCGACCTCCCGTGGCGCAGTCGGTTGGTGCACCGCCGGTCCTGGGTGCGGGAGGTTCTGGGTTCGTGTCCTAGGTAAGGCATGGGTGTTAGTATAAGTTAGGTCATAAGTTTGTAGTTTATAAGCCGTAACCTGATAAGCCATCAGGAGTAACACCGGGGACGTTATTAGGGCCTTTCCACTCCAAAACAAAAGATGAGGTAGATCGATTATCGTCTTCTGCGCATGTACCCAACATCGACCTACCCNGCCTTTCCACTCCAAAACAAAAGATGAGGTAGATCGATTATCGTCTTCTGCGCATGTACCCAACATCGACCTACCCTCACACCAACACAACTGTCAAAAGTCACATGGTCAACACTGATGAGCGTGTTTGTTTATGTCTTAATTTTCAAAAGACATACCTTTTACATAAACAAATTCGAATTTAATGTAAATGCATTAAAAATTAGTGACAGGAAGTATACAAACATTTCAAAGAACTTGTTTACATGAATGGTGTTCTAACCTCAAATCCTATCCACGTCATTTATAATAGTCATGTTAACAGAAAAGCAATTCATTATTGGGACACAGAGTGGCGACTGCGCATCTTGGGAGCGGTTCCAACACTGGATTGCTTTTATTTTGCAGCAGTACAATAAAAACGTGTGATGGATTTAAGGTTAGAAAACCTTTTTAAGTTAATAAATATTTTAGGACTTTTGTTAGCCTTACGTGCGAGGATGTAAGTAATTAGGCCCCTGTATAGAGACACTGTGTAACGCAGATGTAAAGAAGTGTGAGACAGAAGAACACTCACAATTAACTCAACAAAAATTCAACTGCAAAACAACCCATAATATCACTAGGAAGATATCTACTGCTATTGGAAATAATTACTCCACAGAAATGTTGCAAGAAAAATGTGGAATTTAATCAGTTTGCTTTGTAATCAGATGAATTGAGACTGGAATAACGTATCAATTTGTAGACTAGACTTTATGTGTGGTCTCAGCAACACTAGCATCTCTCGTGACTGAGGTGTTCCATTTACTTTAGACTTGGCATTGAACATTTCTAACTTAGAGAACAATTAATTAATTGAATTGTTTCTTAGCTCCAGACTAGCTCAGTGTTAAAAGCCGAAAATTCTAAATTCCAAGTTCCCCGTGGTTAAAATAATTTGGAGTCGGTTGAACTTAAGAAAAAAAAATTCGTCTCTGCTTCTTAATAAGATAGTTCTTGAACTTAGCTGAATATAATTTAAAACGGAGAATTCTTGAAGTTCTAGGCGTTCCTGGCGATCTCGTTGCNACGGAGAATTCTTGAAGTTCTAGGCGTTCCTGGCGATCTCGTTGCCGGCAGTCGCACCTCCCGTGGATGCGGCAGGACCTCTCATCGCGGGATTCCCTATGCAGGCTCTCGGGCCTGTAATGCCAGTACAGTCCCAGCACATATTAGCACACACGGTAGTGAGAACTAATTACCCTGAAAACTACGCGGGCGGTGACCGAAACAGGTCTACTTTTTTTCTTAAACTTGCCTGGCATCTTCGTCTCCTTCGAGACGGCCTGTTTTCAGGTTCGAACTCAAGTCCTTATATTATAATCTAAATTAAAACCTTGCGTGTTAAACCCACGCGGGCTAGTGTCCTGCTTTGGAACACCAATGTGGCTAAAAATTCCTTTCGAAAACGTATTTTATATACAACGCCGTCTGCAACTGACCAATGACGAGAGAGCTAGAGGCAAGAATGACTTATCACGCCACTTAGTTACCATGGCAACGGATCAATAACTGCTCATATACTAGGGCCTTCTAAACACATTACAAAAATAACAGACTGCCAAATCATATAAATGTGTTTACGACGAATAAAAATAAAAATTTAAAACAGCAGTGAAATTACATACCAATTAATATAATTAATGTACAAATAAAAATGATGTCGGTGAAAACAGATTCCGTCTTGCAAATACATAAACAAGTGATTAATGAAAATCTGCATATGGCTCAAATTTACGACGTTACACCGTGGCCCTTGTTTCAACGCAATTAGCCTACAACATGAGATTTTGCTAAAATACTTTAGGGGTATAAAAGCTTGGGCGTTTTGTAAAACTGAACGGAAACAGATACGTTCATCACTGTCAGTTTATGGCGAATGGGTGAGTTAGTGTTGAGGACATTCACAGAAGACGAAAATCGGTCGGCCTTACGTTTGTGACTGTAATCAAATGAAAATGTCGTCATGCCTGGACAATGCGCAGAAAGCGGCGCATTCGAATATCTGATCTGGCAAGTCTTAATCATTGGCTCACGTGTACATAAGTATTATGCTTTATTCACGATTGGCGGATGACTGAATGCCAGGGCGCGTTTGAAATAAAATTACGAAAATGACACTTGCCCGCAAATGCATCACATTTTAAAGCGAACACTGCCAGAGAGATGATTTGTGGAATACGCATGTGCACCAACGTTTTATTGAAACTGTAACACTGAAATTACTGACAACTAACTTTTTCTTTACCTAACACAGTGCCATCACAGAGTAGATAAATGACAGAGACGAAATGGCGAGGCGGTTCCTTTGATTTGGCGTACCCAATCCCTGATAGGCTGCGCGAGGCTATGGCAGTGGACCTTGTTTCTGATTGGCTAGTGGGTGCTGCAAGAGGTTTACTACTGGCTGGGCTACCGGCTGGAAAATAAGATACCATGTTATAATTGGCGAACAACGTTACGACATGTTGGTGGCAAGTGACGCCATTTTGTTGGCGTGCGTGTCTGGAGTTCGCGGAGTAAGAGGCTCTTTTACCTCAGTATTCTGAAGTATAGGTTGGTCACGGTTAACTGAGCACTTTTGAAATCAACCTTTGAAAAATACCACTGCCCCTACCTGCATGTGTTTTAACGTGCACACTGAGTGGCATGTGACCAGCGAATTTGGCAATGACGGCGGTAAAGTAGTTCCATGTTTTAACGTTGAATTAAAAATGTTAGGTTAACAAATGTGTAAACGGAAATGCTTTCTTTTGCATTCTGTTATTTAATGTATACGAGGTGTGTTCAAAAAATAAGGTGACTTTGCAAATTTCGAGGGTTACGTACATTCGATTATCGATTGTTTTTATTGTTATGTTGGTACACATGTCCCCAACATATGTTGACATTATCAGCCATTTTGCATTGTTAGTTTGTTTGTGACACATATAAAGGTTAGACGTGTTTTGGTGTGCTTGGCGATTTTTTGCTATCGCAAACAATGGATCAAAGAATCTGTATTAACAACACCGTAATCAAGCCTCAGCCGCCGTATTCACCGGACGTGGCCCCCTGCGACTTGTTCCTCTTCTCAAAACTGAAGAGACCCACGAAGGGACTGAAGTTTACCACGATTGAGGAGATAAAGACCTGGGAGACTTCAATGTCATACCAAAATGCGCCTATCATAAGTGTTTCGAGGATTAGCGAAAAGCGCTGGCACAAGTGTATTATATCTGAGGGGGATTACTTTGAAGGGGACAAAATATATATTGATGAATACATAAATATTTATCGAGACAAAGTCACAAAATAACAAGTCACCTTATTTTTTGAACACACTTCGTATAAGCGTGGGAATAAGTAAATTTCTAAAATGTTTACTTTTCTAATAATTTCACAGTTTCCTCTACGCGACTGATGAATAAATTGAACAGTCCCATGACAGTGTTAATTTTGCATATGGCAGAAGAATGCAATGTGCATAAAACTAAATCTTAAGCAGGGCTCTCAAAAGAGCTCAGTTTGCCGTGAACAGCCCTTACTTTGTGGTACCACTTGATTGACTCATGTAATCAAATCACCAGTTTAATGGCGGTGTAACTGGCGGTGCGTGAACTTTAGAGAAGTAGGCTATACTGGCGTTGGCTCCTAGTTTTGCTGGTGTGCTCCAAGGGATCGCAAGTTGTGACACGCAACTTTATAACGTGAAGCTCATTGCGTTAACTTTACGCTATCGTTATGTTCAGGTAGGCTATATATAAAGATCGCGCAGCAATGTATTCACATTGAACTAAGAGAGCGACGTAAAGTTGACGTTTCCTCGCGAGAAGTTGAACCAACTTCAACGTAACGTAAAGGTGACGCAATGTTAACCAATAAGATTAGTGAAACGATTTTATATTTTTGTCATTCTGTTTTCATTCTTATTCATACCAACTTCCATGTGGATTATATAGTATGGTAATTGCATACGGTTGTAGTGCAAGTTTTTTTAATTTCGTATTTGCGTGTTAGAATGACAAACAAATCAAAGATATCAAAAAACCCGAAATATAAAACAAATCATCACACAACCGCATATTTAAAAGTAATGTGTGGTGTTTGTTACGCGTAGCTAATGCTAGGGTCGCAGTTATTTTCGGTTATCAACGCAGGTTGGTAGGGCTTAACATCTCGTCGGCAGCGAGGTCATTTGAGATGGAGTTTAACGCAGGTGAAACATCGAAGAAATTCTAGAACGTATTAACATTTGTTCTACACAATTTTATAATATTCAATAATTGTGTACAAATCGTTTCTTGAATTTAATTGTCTGTCCCTGTGTGACTTTAATGTTAAGTTTGAGATTGCCCAACTTCTCACAATAAAATTTTAACTTTACGTCACTCTTGATTTGATGTGAATATGCTGCCGTGCGACATGTACACAAACACGGCGATAAATGAAGTNTAACTTTACGTCACTCTTGATTTGATGTGAATATGCTGCCGTGCGACATGTACACAAACACGGCGATAAATGAAGTTAACGCATGGCGAGTTCTCAGCCTGTGGCCCTTTCCAACATCGTTCCAAAACATTAACCATATCCGTATCGGTGCGATGTATCGCTCCCAGGTGGTATTGAAAATTGATGACCATATATCGCAAATATCGTTTATATTGATATCTCAAATATCGTCATAAATCATATCGATATCGCCAACATCGCATATCGTTAATTTTGTGGTATGCGATATATTGCTCTACACTGTTGGAACATATCGCAGTTGCAATATTTCTGAAATACTGTTTCGTGATCGATCTATCGCCATACTGTACAGCTCTGCCAGCCAGTTACCTCTTTGAGGCAGGCGAAGGACGCGGCGGCGTCCCGACGTGGAAATCCCACTACTTGCCCGTGGATATGTTCGTTGTTGAACATGTAACGCCGTCGCTGGTGGTCGCTTTGATGCATGGCTTATCGTCACGCACTCCGCAGCTCGTATGTGCGTCTGTAGTCCATTCCTGGATACGTCCAACTTTTTTGAAGNTGGCTTATCGTCACGCACTCCGCAGCTCGTATGTGCGTCTGTAGTCCATTCCTGGATACGTCCAACTTTTTTGAAGTCTTGCTTAAGTTCTACTTTCAATCCATTCCTCCGCCCCATGCAAACAGAGCTCAACAAGTCTGGAAAATTACACCAAAGAGACACTGTCCAGTATCTGTGCGCACCCAGTTTAATTATATTATTTTGCATGATAACTATTTCTTACTAGGCATTACCAACACCCTTATTTCCTCCCTGTTTTCATACGTATGAACTATAAATTAGATATTATAATTTATAATGTAATGTATGTATGGTGTAATGTAACATAAAATTTTTAATAGATAATACACGCAAGTGTATTTGCCCGGCTTACACTGCAGAACATATTAAGGAGAAGTACAACCCAACATATATGTGACCACCAATAAAACTTACCATATTAATATATGTAGTACCACCAGGCAGATACTTACTAAAACGTGTCACCATCGGCAAAGCAACATGCTAACTACGGCAAATGAGAACAATGGCAGCTCTGATTCTTTCAAAATTTTAATGGAATGTAAGAAGAAAAGTTTGAACATATGATGAGCGGGAAAAATTAGAAATTAAAATAGAACTGGGCATTACAATTTATACTTTCAATTACCAAGGTACTTGATTATGGTTAAAATGACCAATTCTCAACATTTATGACCGACCATCTCTCCGCAGCTGTAGCAGTTCCTCTTCCACGTCGAGCTCTTTCTTAAATATTAAGCTCATGGGCTTATATGTGCGTAAATACAGTCCTTGCACATTCACTTTACAAGATACGTCTTTTGACGTATAGGCAGTAGACCAGAACTGTCCCTACGTGCATGTATTTAAACGGGCGCAATGACGGGAATGCGCCCAGTAAAGTTGGTAACGACGGAAGGAAGGTAGTTACATCTCTTAACACTGAATTAAAAAGTCTTAGGAAAACATTGGTGAGAACTGAAATTATTTATTTTGCTTTCTGTTTTTAAAAATGCTTATAAGTTTAAGAATATAACATTTGCAAAATATTTACTTTTTTTTTTTTTTAACTATTTCACAGTTTCACTTGACAGACTCATGAATAAAGTTATGAGGCAGATAATGTTAATTTCACATATTGCGGAAGGATACACGATGTGCATACAAGTAGATCATAAGCAGAATATTTTTTAAGTGCTCAGGTTATTGCGAACGGCCTGTAATGTTTGTATAAGGGCAATTAATTTTTTTTGCTGAAACCAATATTATTTTTTTCTTATTAGGTTGCCCAAAACGTGTAATATTTGGTTGGTGCAACTTAAGATTTATAATGCTTTATGTATACTGAAGTTTTGGTAATACAAAATTAATGTAGGACAGAGATTCGAATTCGAAGTACTTACTTTCGCTCTGCTGTAGCGACCTCGTCCATGATGATTCTTAACATAATGGATATGCGAGAACTTGAGCAATGGGTTTATTACGTTTAGTATAACTAACATTAAAATATAAAGTTTTTTTTTGTCTCACGGTTATGCAGAGAAAGGTTAAATGCGACGGGAACTTTCTGATAAGAATGGAATCCGAACTATGTAGGTCTACTTGTTTATTAGGATCTCCTAAATCAAGTCAAGCCGAGTTACACAAGCTTAAAAAGTCTTGTTCGTTCTCCAGACACATTGACAGCCAAAACACAAACTTCGCGCGGCCTTTGGCCCCTTGAATAACGACTTCACGTGTTAGTGTGATTGGCTAGAAACGGTAATCAAACGGTTAAACGCTGTATATCCGCTCTGCACTTCTCACAATACTGCACTCGCACCTTCGTGTGTGGCATTTTCTCTGTCAGGCAGCGTATATATGACCGATATTGGAAATTGGCAGGGACCTGAGATATTCGCGAGTTCAATGACCTGCAGGCTCGACTCCACGGTCTTTACATACAACCATACATATATCAATTGCCCATTGGTTGCTTGCCGTCACAGTGGAGGACGGCTATCGGGCGTGCATTTTGTTGAATGTTTCTCATTGGCCCGTGCCAAATAACACGTGAACCAATAGCAAAGGTGACACAAACGAAAGAGTTTTCGAATTCTAGCCTGTCCCGAAACGAAACCGCGAATTTTTCAGTTCTCTAGAAATAGGACGTAGCTCAACCCATAATTATGTTTTTAAAAGTTTTAAAAAATTATTTTACATTAATTTGTTATTTTCATCACATTGCCATTGACATAATGTTATAAGAAGGTAAGACATCTCGTAAACATGAGGCGAACCGGGAGGCATGGTGTGATGGAAGAGGTCGGAGGTGCTGGAAGTGTGTGCTTGCTGGGGATGGGTGGAGTACTAGGGTTTACAGAGTGGCGAAGTTGTTGGTAG
>NQII01001919.1:180398-263096 GCA_002778355.1 Clitarchus hookeri | reverse complement strand
GCAATGCCGGTCTATAGTCCAGCGACTTGCGCGAGCCAGGGGCGCAGCGCGGCCACGCCGGCGTACACCCCGGGGTAGTTGGGCAGCGCGCAGCCGCGTCCCCACGAGACCAAGCCGACCAGCTTCCCGTCGTGCACCAGTCCGCCCCCCGAGTCCCCCTGCACACACGCACACACACACACACACCTGTGTCAGCACGTTACAAACTGCTGTTCAAGGCTCCCGGCACAATAGGCGGTCAATGTTGGTGGTGGATTCGGTAGCCGTTGAAGAACAGTGCTACACATATATTGTGAAGTGGCGCAATTTCCGGTCGGTGATTGGTGGTTGGTCCTAAAACCGTCCATCTCACGGTTAGTGGTTGGTGTTGTAACGAGTTGGAATTCATCGAACTTTTACCACCAACCGACCTATCAGAAAGCAATCTCTGGGTTCTGAACGAGTGACAGTGGGAAAGTTTTGAGATGGCCGGAAATAATCGTGAAAGTAAAAATATTTATATCAAGCTGATAATGCATGCGGTTACTCGGCAACCACCAATATTTAATATTAAAAACCCATGTGTAATAACATGAAAGTTAAAGCAAATCATAGGATTCTATTGTATCTGCAGGCCTTTAGGAAGCGATTACATGAATACGGACTAATTCGAGTTAGCTATATGAATATTGTTTTTTCTTATAAACTGCAGTACATTTAATTTTTAGCATAAGAAATTACACAATGTTTTAAATATGGCTTACAATAGCGTGCTTTAATTGAAAAAGTAAAAATCTCGGCAATAAAAGTTTTGTCCACTTAATTATAAAAAGAACTCAAATTCCAGTAACAGCCAACTAAAACAATTCGTATGCCTTTCTTAAGACTGTACTGCTATCTGTTGGCACAGCCGCGAAACAATTTACACCATCACCAACCGCCTATTGTGCCAGAACCTTTTGGCTCCTATGAAACTGGATCTTGTAACTGGAGCTGTATTGCGCTTTCAAAACACAGAAAAGAGAGATATAGAGATATAGATAGAGAGAGAAGAGAGAGAGAGAGAGAGAGAGAGAGAGCTATACTGGCGACTAACACACATGCCTAGCGTCTCGTCACTCCTACGCGCAGGGTGTGCAAGCGTTTTCGTCGATGACCTGTAATGAGCAAATTATATATATAACAGTGGGACTTTATTACACGCGACGAAAGCTGACAGATTAAACCACACCCGTATTGTTGTACTTTTCTCCCACCACTTAAAGAAACTGCGCAATCAAGCTTTAGAAATGCAAAATTGTTACCATTTTCACGATTTTTTTTCTCTTTGAATAGGCCTACGCTTAATATGATAAAAACAAACAAAATAAAACGGGCTTATGCAATTGGTTTTTACCTTTTCTGAAAAAAAAACTAGTATTCCCAGATCATTTATTTACTGATATGTGCATTTTCGCGAAACACTTCACAGAAAAGGTTTTAGTACATAGTCTTCCTAAAGGGCGCCGCATAACTGGCATTTGAATTGCCTTGGAGTGTTTGAAATCCGCGTATTTTTATGAAACCATTTAACGTGTTCTCCATATACCGATATAAGAAAATAAGCACATTTCAGACGAGGGAATAATAACACTGTAAAAACATCACGTGCATTAGAAATACTGTTCCCGAACCCTCCACCATAACTTAAAACTGCCTTTTCACACTACTATATTTCAAAATATACTGGTCGGAAACATGCAAAACTATAACAAAGCTCTTCATTTTACTGTTTTGTAGATTTTACAACAATAAAATTGTAGTGTCGCCCCTTAATTTCATACAGGCACACGTCGCACGACGAGAATACTGCACATCAGTTTAGAGCCTTGTGGATAGGAGCGATGGGGGCACTAGGGACGCGTATCAGTTTCGCTCTTATCGCCCTCTTTCTCCTGTGCATCTAACGCGCAAAACAGCTTCAGGTAGGCGGCAGCCTTAAGAGCTCTGCCTGGCAAGCTAGTGACTTCGGAGTTCAAATGGGAAATCAATGTTAAAGAAATTATTTCCCAATGCATCAATTATAAAGATAACTGTTTTTAAAAAAATGTGTTCTATGTGAAAGTTTATAATAAATACTACCACGTAAAGAAATCTTGCCGATTGATATGTTAAAATATTTTTTTCTTGAGTTTAACATTAAAATTTACATTTTACACAAAAACTATGTATATATATATATATATATATATATATATATATATATATNAGTTTGAAACAGTTATCTTTAAAATTGATGTATTGAGAATTAATTTATTTTACATTGATTCCCCATTTAAACTACGTGGTTACATGTTGGGTAGGCAGAGCTCTTAATGCTGAGTTCACAATTAAAAAATTAAACATTAACTTAAGAATTATGACGCGTAATGAAGAACTCAGTGCATGAATAAAGTAATCAGACCCATTTAAATGTTAAATTTTATACGTGACGGAAGAATACACAATGTGTGTACAACCATGGGAATTTTTCGGAAAGTAAACGTGTAAATAATATGCAAATTCGTGCTTTTTTCTTTCTATAAAACCAGAAACACTGACTTCGGTGACTATTTCACTCTGAAAAAGTCAAGTCACGGAACCATTTTTCCTAACTCGCTGCCAACTTAGCTGGCAGCATGTACTGTAAGAGGCGACGGTGGCTGAGCCGTTAGCCTGCTCGCCTCCCACCAAGGCGAACCGGGCTCAATTCCCGGGCGGTTCACTCCCAGATTTCCGCATGTGGGAATCGTGCCGGACGACGCCGCTGGTCGGCAGGTGTTCTCGGGGATCTCCCGTTTCTCCCGCCCTTTCATTCCGACGCCACTCCATACTCACCTCAATCACCCTCATCGGCTCTCAATACCTCGCTGTTAAGAGCCGCTCAAATCTCTTCACTCACTCAGCATGTACAGTAGTATACACGTAGTTACGAGCAATTATTTTTTTTTCTTCGAATGTTGATTACAAAAGTGCATACTTTTCAGTGAACAGCCTCATCCTTCCTACATCACTCACCTGACACGAGTCCTTGCCTCCGGACAGGTATCCTGCGCATAGCATGACGTCAGTGATAGAGGCGGCCCCGTACGACTGCCTGCAGACGTCGTTGGAAATTATGGGCACCTGCACGTGGAGTAGGTCGTCCACGCTAGCGGCGCCCGACTGCAAAATAACGGGGATAGGGTGTTAAAATAAATATAATAAATCTTGCAATCGATGCACACAAGACATAGTGTTACGCGCTCAAGCTTGAGAAATCTGGTGCAGAATGTTCATGGTAAACTGAGCACTTCCGAAAGCCCTGCTTAAGATATACTCGTATGCACGTTGTGTACTCTTCCACTGTATGTAAAATTAACATTGCCATAGGCCTGGTCACTTTACTCATGCTTCGGTTAAGTGAAACTGTAAAATTGTTAGAAAAGTAAATATTTTTTCAAATTTACTTATTATAATACTTACATGTATAAAAAAAAAAAAAAAAAGGAAAACGAAAGAAAAAATTACGATATCCAGAAAGACTTAACTAACACTTTTAATTCAACGTCAAGACATGGAACTACTTTCCCTCCGTCGTTACCAACTTTACTGGGCGCGTGCCACTTAGTTTGCCCGTTAAAATAACTGCAGTTAGGGACAGTGACATTTCACAAAGGTTGGTTTTCAAAAGTGCTCATTCCACCATTATCAGCCTATAATTAGATTAGCCGGCTCCTTATTTCTATGGACCATGAACATTAATTCGAGTGGCTAATTTTTTTTATTTTTCGCAGAGCCTTCGTTGAACGGGTTCACCTACACAGTTGTACGAAACTCAATATAATAATTATGCGCTTATTCTTTATTTCACGAGTGTTGCAGAGTGCCGTACTCACCGCCGTTGCTCCCCAACCAGCCACATTGGTGTATGTTCCCTCAGCGAGGGTCGTACCCGCTTCAGGTAGTGCAATAGGCTGAATGGTGGGCGTAAACACAAATGGGCTGCTCACCTGCAACAAGCAAGCTTGCAAGTTTTCATCTTGAGAATATTTTCTGTTTAATTTCCGTCCTTTCTTATTTTGCAGACAGTTTTATTCAATGCAATTATTTGCATATTCAAAACTATTTTCTTTTACTCGTAAAATTGCAAATGGTAACATAGTGTCCACTTGTATGCAAAAATTCAAAATGGTAATACATATACATTTTATTTTAACTGCATTATTAAGACAATATGAAGGGAAAAATTGTACATATGACAGCAGTGCTATGGCATTAAGGTACACACTTCATAATGATGTTTTTCAGCTAACTTACTATATTTTTATTACTATTATTATTTTGATTACGGAGTTTTAGGAGACAACAGAACGAAACCTTCAAAAATCTCAGCTCTAACTGAAAAATATTTTGTTACATGATAGTAGTATGAATCTATCGCGACGTTTGAATTTTTTGAACTACGGAGACAAAAAAAGTTAATGAAATGAGGTAGTAAAAGTATAGTACATGTAACCAAGTATAAATTAAAATAAAGAGTACTTTATGAAATGCACATGAAAATATCAGTTTAAAGTTATCAAAATGATAAAGCTAGTAAATTACTATGCCCATTTTGAAATATAGACAGCTTGTTGGAGATGCCTATCGCAGGCAAGGTAAGCCGTAGAAAAGTCACTTATTCAGAGTAATTTACTGCTTGTAAGTTGGAACTAGTTCCGTTCTACAGACAAGAAATTCATATTGTAGCTACACGTAAAAAAATATTATTGATTTATTTGATTTTTTTTTATTTAGAAAAATAATAACATAATCAAAACACTAAGCACTGCATTTTATAGTGTACTGACAAACTATTAATTTTTAGTGTAAATTTTATGAATTAGAAAAAAACTTATCTTGGAGACGCGGTGGTTTAGTGGTCAGACTGCTCGCCTCCCACCTAGGGAACCGGGCTCGATTTCCCACATTCGATGATCCGGGGGCGGCCCCGCCGGGAATCCAACCCGGTTCGGCTAGGGGGGGAAGCGAGTGGTCTAACCACNGGCGTGTGGAAACGACCTGCCCCACTGCGAGACAGTAGGAAGGAGGACGGCAGTGGGAGAGACGTACCCGTATGAGCGCGATGTCGTAGTTGTAGGAGGTGCGGAAGCCGTAGCGCGGGTGGTCGAAGATGACCTGCGCCTGGCGGATGGAACCACCAGTGTAGCGGTTAGTCGTGCCCGCCCTCACGATCAGTGACGATGGAGCGTAGCTGCCAACGCAACACACACACACACACATACACACACTTACAATTAAGATGGCATGGCAGGTAAATTATAGGCTGTTCACGATAAACTGAGCACTTTTGAAAGCTGCTAAAGATCTATTTACATGCACATTGTGTATTCTTACACCCTACGTAAGATTAACATTGCCATGGGCCTCAACACTTAATTCATGCATCGACACAGAGAAACTGATTTTTTTTAGAAAAGTAAACATTAAAATTTGTTGCTAATTATTTGACATACATGTATTAAAATTACAGAAAGCAAGAAAACAAATTTAGTATGTATTTACAAAATGTTTGCCAAACATTTTCAATTAAAACGCTTATAAATGGAACTTCTTTCCCTCCGTCGTTGCCAACTTAACTGGGAGCACACTAGTAGGTAGGGGCAGTGACATTTTTCAAACGTTGACTTCAAAAGTGCTCAGTTAACAGTGAACATCCTATAGCTACGAATACGTCAACTGAAACTCACAAGGTTTTGGAAGCCAAACTAAGAAAGCGCAATCCTATATAACGGCTTTCGCATACTTCGCGAGCGACCTTTTTTTCTCATACTCATGCACTTGCACTTATTTTGCACAATACCTTCACTGTTAAAAATTTCCGTAAATTTACGGAAGTTTTCACGGAAATGTGCAGTAAATATACGAAAACGCAACCCGTAATGACGAAAAACTGTGTCAAGTCCGTAAAATACGAAATACGGAAAGTCTCCGTATTTGGTATAGCTTCGGGCTTCGGGGACGAACAATGCCGAGTTTACACGAAGCTTTCTTCGCCACTGTAACCAGATAATTATCGTCTCTGCTGAAGTTAGATTATTCACGCCACTAAGACCTATTCTTTCATACATTAAAACGTAGCATGAGGCGTCTGTAACATTAAGCAGCACTTAAAATACACAAATTTTAGGAGAAACTGAAAAAGTTGCGTATTTGACTGTAATAGAAATACCACAGTTATACCACAGACGTCATACGTATAAGAGATGTGTAAGTGTGTGGTTAAAGTCGTGGAATTGCAATTCTTTGACTCGTATTTAAATCTTGCTCAAGTATAAAATATTTTAACTTATTTAAACATCTTTTTTACAGCAGAACGCCGAAAATTAAAGACTTTTCATTTTTTTCTTTTTATTTTAAAGTGGAAGTACAGAAGAAAACTTACTAGGAAATAAATGGAGTGGTTTCGTGAACTCACGGGAAGTTTTGTGATACTTACGGATTGTCCGTTTCCGTAAAACAATGTGTCCGTAATTTTACGGAGAGTTTACGGACAACTCTGGATACATTTTTTACCAGCACTTTTCCGTAAAATTAAGGAAATTATTTTAACAGTGTTGCTGCAACAACATACACAATACGGCGTCATAAATAGCATCTGGATAGAAATACACCAGTCTGGTAAACATGTGCGCTCACGAAGTTAGTACAAACACTTATGTAAGAGTGCCCCTTCTTGGTTTTTCTGCTCTAAATTGACCTCCATAAATTCGTATAGTTTATTCGCGGTTTCTTCACACTTTTTGAATCAAACATTTCAAAATTCACTCCATGTATGACGTGTTTGATTATTTCCTAAATATGCCATTCATCAGAAGCGTTTTATACTTCTGTTAACATAAAATTGTCTTATTTTTTGTTGAATTAAACATTTACTTATATATTATATATAAATTATAAAATTTTATTTATAATTAATAGGAACAATAATGGTGAGAAAATAGTTGTGTTGGCAATGCTTAGTAAGAAATAGTTCTTATGGAAAATAATATTACACTAAGTGAGCACGAATGCGGTGCGTTGTCCCTTTGGTGTAATTTTCTAGACACGGTTATACTTTGTTTGCACGAGGCGGAGGAATATCCTGGGAGTAGAACTTTATCAGAGCTTCAGAGAAGTTGGAAGTAACCATGAATGGACTACAGATTACGATTCATGTTTATAACGGCAATTTACGTTCTACACACTCTTTAAGGTCTTGCAGTGCGCGTGAGTTCTCTAAACATAAAATTAAGAACAGAATTTGAACTACTTAATATTTATCACTGGGTTAGATTATTGACAAGATATCTGAATGATGAAAACTATCATATACACCAATAGTTTATACAACCAATAGTTTTCTATTTAGAAATTGTCAACTTTTTGCAAAACATTGGGGCATAAACCATGAAATCAGTAAATACGCCAAAATAATTATCATAAAAGTAACAAAATAATATTATCAACAGGGTAGTAAAATTAACATATCGTGACAAAAAAAAATTTTTTTACACAATTTTTTTTAAAAGCAGCTGTTAAGAAGATGCAATTCGGTTAAAATTAAGAAGGGGTTTGGTTTTAACTTTGTTATTGTATAGTTCTATACAGCAACATTTCATACATTTTAAACAATAATTTTTGCATATGTACTGATTTTGAGGATCTGTACATTCTTGTTCAATGAACAGTCAACAATTATTTATTCGAAAAATATACATTGTATCAACTATTGCTGTTTCTGATGGTTTATCTAATTAGCCCTACCAATAAAACAAATACCATCGAAGAGCTTTAAGTACGAATTTTGTGCAAAGGTTTGAAATAAGAAATTACTCTAAGTATATCAAATTTAACGCTTCATTTTTGCTGTGTTCTTCCTATCGGTCAATCAGCAAGCCTACGAATTTGCTACAGGAAATGATTTTACTCACTTAATGGTGCAGTGAGCAGCTGTGACAACCCACAGTTCTGCGACAATAGAACCGCCACACAGGTGTGACACTAGAGTCCTGCCGAAGTACGACACTTGTAGAGACACCTGCAACAAGGGCAGTTAGCGTCAACTCCAACAGTTAATTAATGAAAAATTTCAGCTGGATTTTACCGCAAATGGAAACGTACAACACCTGCCGTATAGGGCCTACCACAACGGCAAATAACCACACAACATAAATGCGTTTACACCGAAACAGTTCTCTTTACACAAGTACAAAATTAATACGACTGAACGATTTTATACATAATATTTAACTGTACCATAGCACTTACATACCACAACGCCTAATACTTGACTCTTATGTCGAAGACCGGGTTTTGATAATTAAGTAAAATTAATGGCTCTTATTTCGACCCGACTGTTTCAAGTGCAGCGCTACCGTGCTTGTCAGGCAGGCAGTAAGTTGGCTACCAAGAGACCACCACACCACAGGCGTTAATTACTACCTTTACTTGGCGGCAGACTGTGGGTGGTTTGGCACCCTCTTACGTACGTCATGATCAATATAGGAAATCTGGTACCATGCCAATACTAGCGCTTACCTAGCGGCAAAAATCTTCCCATTGTCAAACTTTTAACATTGATCTTCCCAACTTGTTGCAGAAGTAAGGTTTATTCTACTTGGGTTGGGAATGTCAATGCCTTTAGTTTGGCAACTATAAACCTTTCGCGACTAGGTAGGCGCTAGTGTCGCATATGCACCGGCTTTTCTCTATTTTATACGTTAAAAAAAAAAAACCAATTGTAAATCAAAAGTAAAATAACTCCGTAATTAAGTAAACTCATTCTTGTTTATTATTCACATAGCTTAAAAATTGAATTATAAGTGACCTCTTTCGAACACTGCGCACCTAGCGGAAAAAATTTCCCCTATGCCAAACTCTTCCATAAGAAAACTCGTTTTGTTCCTAACCTGATTAGAATTAACCTTAGCAGAAGTAACATTACTTTAGTGGTAATACATTTAAACATTACACTGACAATATAACATTAAGTCCAACAATTATTTTCTTTAATTCGCTGCCAACTGAACTGATAGTCTGCATGCCAGTGTTTCCTGTAGCACATATGTATTTATAATCAATAATTTTTTTTCTAAAATTTAAATTCAAAAGTAATTTTTTTGCTGTGAATAGCCTTTATGCATTAGCTTCATGACAATGTTGACTTTCGAAGATGGCAGAAGGGAACGCAATGAGCAGAAATAGAAAACAAGCAGAGCTTTCAAAACTACATATTCAGTAATCCATAAACAGCTTTACAAATTTGAATGCTGATTGTTTGCGCTCCATAGCCTAAGAGCACGATCCCCAGTAAGTAGTCTAAGAATAAATTTTGGGTCGAGTTTCTGCACTGATTTTCTTTTGATATGTTCGCAGGAAAGCAAAAAACAAACATTTCACACTTTAGCTCCACTGCTTGCAGTATTTAAGAAGAAAATGCCCTGACTGAGTTTGCGAGGAAAAAAATCAGTAGCGTGAAACACTAGCGCTGCTTCTTAAGCGAATAACGGCGATCATGGAAATTGTCGAACCCTTAATTAGACTGTTTACATAATTTTCCGTCATTTAAGGTAGAATGGAAGAGAAATTTACCGTGTTTCTGCCTTCAGAGGTGACATTGTTTGTGTCAGTTACAGCAAGTGTAACGCCTGTAGGTAGGCAACCAGTGCTGCACTGACCGCTATGTGCTTCCCTATTGAAAGAGGTTGGCAAGAGAAAGATGGGGAGGGGGAGGGGGGTTTGGAGGGTGGCAAGGCGCGTGAATCAGGTGCCTTGGCAATAATGACCTGTCACTCAGCAGCTTATCGCTTCTTGGAATCTCCACACAGTCCTGGCTTTGTACTGGATTCTCCGGGACAGCTGTCCATCATAAGAGTTTTGCTTCCTTTCGTCTGTCCGAAGATTATTTCACAAATATTTGCTGGTTCCTCATATTTCATATAACAGAGGTTATCCGGAAGTGATAAGCGATACGACTGCCTCCGTTTTATTTTATGTTGATATCACTGTTCTATTAATATTTAAAAAAATAATAATGCAAATTTGTACTACTGCATAATTTAAAATTTCCAGAAAATTGAGTTTATTTAGTTGCGGACCTCTATAAACAAATTTTGTTGATGACCACATGACGAGTAGAAAATTAAGAAAAAACAAGTTCTGATTATCATACAATGCGAATGCAAAGACTAATAATTAATGTGGAGTTCGATGTTCTGATAGGCATGTGACCGCTACACTTAGTGCCACGGTAAATTCCAACACGCTTATTGTTTCCAAGACGCAAAGTGGTTCCCGATAAGCAGAAATGTGAATGATAATCGTGCCCCAGGACACATTTTCAGCTGCAAAGAACCACTAGTTAGCTTCGGCAGTTAGAAGTCGAACAATGTACAGGAGTGACAAGAGCGATGTTTGGCGTCCGGAAGGCATTATTAGTTGCTCAACTGCTACTATCGCAGACGACGTGGATGACAAGAAGATTTTGAATTCTTTTAGATTAAGATCTGGGATGCACTAGACTACGACTACATAGATATTTGATGGAGCTAACACCAAATTCAATATATTTATATTTTTACACGTGATAAATATACCCGTGCGCTAAATTGAAATAAGCCATACATTAACCATCNGTGCACCAGTCCGCCCCCCGAGTCCCCCTGCACACACGTACAGAGTCCACACACACCTGTGTCAGCACGTTACAAACTGCTGCTCAAGGCTCCTGGCACAATAGGCGGTCAATGTTGGCGGTGGATTCGGTAGCTGTTGAAGAACAGTGCTACACATATATATGAAAGGTGGCGCAATTTTCCGGTCGGTGATTGGTGGTTGTTCCTAAACCCGTTCATCTCACGGTTGGTGGTTGGTGTTGTAACGAGTTGGAATTCGTTGAACTTTTACCACCAACCGACCTATCAGAAAGCAACCAACCCATATCTACCACCAACCCACATCCTCACACACTTACAATAAGTTATAGTTATTTTTTTCTAATACTATAATCACTAGAAATACTTTTTATGGCAAAACAACGTTTGCCGGGTCAGCTAGTAAAAAAATAAAAAATAAAAATTTTGTTCAAACAATAAAAAAAAATTGTTTGGGGGTGGCCATTCTTATTACTTAGGGGTGTAAAAAATAGATATAAATCTATTCTCAGACCTACCGAGTATACATAAAAATTTCATAAAAATCGGTACAGCCGTTTCGGAGGAGTTCAGTGACTAACACTGTGACGGGAGAATTTAATATATTAGATTATAAATTTAAAAAAGGGTCAAAGTCAAGGTCATGGGTCAAGGTCAAGGTCAGCACAATTTAATATGGTGGTCGGGTGCCATCACAACATGGCTGCCCCAGGGCCGCCTCGACAACCGAGGTGGCTGATGGCCCCTGGCTCCTGATGCTAATACCTGTCCCCGAATCGGCTGCACCCTACTATTGTTGTTTTCTAGTAAAATCCTGATAAAATTAATGAAAAACTGTAACTATCTCCCGGCCAGTTTTGTTTTTTATCGGCAGAAAAATATTCATATAGGCTGTTCACGGTGAACGGAGCACTTTTGAAAGCCCTGCTTAAGATCTACTTGCATGCACATTGTGTATTCTTCCACCATATATAAAATTAACATTGCTACGGGCCTCAGCACTTTATTAATGCGTCGGTCAAGTGAAACTGTGGGATTATTAAAAAAGAAAATGTTTTCCAAATTCGGCAATTCTAACACTTATAGTGATTAAAAAAAACCCTGAAGCAAATTAAATAGTTTCGGTATTTACAGTTTTCCCTATAACACTTTTAATTCAACATTAAGACGCGGAACTTTTTTCCGTATATCGTCACCAACTTTACTGGCCACTTGTCAGTCAGTGTTCCCGTTAGTATATATGCAGATAGGGTAAGTAGCATTTTCAAAGTTTAATTTCAAAGTGCTCTTTTTATCGTGAACAGTCTTTACAAGTACTGCCCGAGCTGCATTCGGGAATAGTCCTCAAAGCGTTAAGCTATAGTCTATTCGCGGTTTCTTCACACTTTTTGAATCTATCCTTTGAAAAATCACCCAATGTATAACGTGCTTGGTTATTCATTATACATGCAATGCATCACACGCGTATTATACTTGAGTTAAAATAAAAGTACGTTACCTTGGTTAATTCAAATAATAATTTTTTTATCATTAAATTAAAATATTTTATTTATAATTCACATAAAACAGGGAGAAAATACGTATGTTGATAATGAATAATTATAAATAAATAATTTTTATGCAAAATATTATTACACACAGCGCACACGAATGTGGTGCATCGTCCCTTTGGCGTAATTATATAAACCTCGTTAAGCTTTGTTTCAATGAGATGGAGGAATATCCTGGAAGCATAACTTTAGCAGGGCTTCTGAAAAGTTGGAAGAAGCCGTGGATGTGCTATAGACGGAAATTTTATTTACGGATTGCTGGAGCAAAATTGTGATCTGGCTTCCTTACGATCACTGTTTAACAGCAAAATTCGATTCAGAAAAGAGAAAAATATATTTGCGATGTTGGCTGCCAAGCTGCATAAAAAAATATCCAGCGAAAGGTCAGGAGATTCTTAAAGTAAATAGTGGGCACATTATCGGAAAAAAACACTGTTGCAATTCTGTACACTGCGGCCGTCAATCATATTTGCTGTTTATAAAGGCAAGGAGCAAACAACATTTTTTTTTTTAAAGCGTCAGCGGCAGATTCCCAAACCTACTGCGCATGCGCAGAAACTGCGAAGAAAAACATGACGGGGTCTGAATGCCAAATAAACGACTGAAATATCAGTGACATCATCCTTGTGGTTTGCTCGGTCGTCGCATCCGGACTGAGAAAAACGTTTTGTTGAATCAAAAAAAGTTTGTATAGCGCAACCAAATTAATTGGGGAAATGCAATATTTTGTTGTTTTAACCAAATTATTTGGTTTTTCTTGTTTGGTTTTTCCAAACAAAGATTTTGAGGGTTGCAACTAAATATCTGTTTGGCTCTACGTACATTAAGGTGTCGGCTAATATAAAAAATTTGTAAGCCTGACTGGGATTAGAAACTCAGCTAACATTACTGCAGATGAAATTGGAATGTTTTTGAACACATGCGTTGTAAATACTGGACAACGTGCGCAAATAAATATTTCAAGTTTTACAGATTTACTTTTCAGTTTTCCGTTGAACTTGTTTTATTAGGATGTATATATCATTATTAAAAATCAATAATAAAAAACACTAACAATAACTGCTATTATTATGATTTTCACACAAAAAATGCAAACTAACTTTCGAACTGTATTTTAGAACGAATTCAATTAAACGAGTGGCCAAAGAAATGTGGAAAGATGATTAAATACAATATTTTGTTGGCAGTCTAATTCCTTTTGGTTCAACACTGAGGTTTTGTTTATTCAAAAATACATTTTGTTAGATGAACAAATATTAATTTCGTTGTTTTTAAAGTTTGGTTTACGCGACAAAATACTTTATTGGGGCAACTAAATATAATTCTGGTCCAATACTGCGACCTGTAGAGTGTCAATGTGTGTGTGAGAGAGAGAGAATCTCCTGGGAGGCGAATAGGGGATATCATGAGATTAGAGGGGTTGTCCGAATATACTTTGTTAGGGCAACTAAATGTATTTTTGTTCCTATACTATGACTAGTAGTGTGCGAGAGAGAGAGAGAAAGAGAGGGAAATAGAGAGATATAAAGAGAGCGATATATAAAAAGAGAGAGAGAGAGAGAGAGAAAGAGAGCGTCCCCAGGGCGGCAGATAGGGTATATCATCAAATGGACACGTGAACTAACATTGCTAGACTACATGGGAAGTGTCTCTCTCGGGATCTCCTACAACTTCACCTGTCTTCACCTTTCACTTACTCCTGCAGTCTTTTCTATTGGTCGTTCTTGACCAACACTTGCTCTCTTCGAACCAAAACTCAAAACTGTATGGATTATCCAAGGGCGGAAGTTGTATTTATATTTTCCGCTTTACCTTTTTCCCTCCTCCACTGAATTGTGGATTTATAAGTTGATTCTTCGAATGCAAAATACAGGGGATCTATTACACAACTCTGGCAGGTCAGCTTGCTGACTTGCAGTCTTGTATCAAGAAGTCACGTCACAAACTGAGAGACGGGATTTGTAAATATCTGTACTAATTATACAATAATTGTATATGGATTCTGCAGTACTATTTAACAAGTGTAACAAGCATACCTTCATAGTTTTGTTAATTACGATGTTTTTTAATTCCTTATATTGCCTACCATTTCAGAGGAAATGTAATCCAATTTTGTAGTTTTCGTTTTGCTGAAAAACTGCAAAATATGTTAATTTTGTTTTCAAGGAATGTGGTTATTTCGCCCAAAACATTTTCAAACTGTTTTACTAGGAAGTACTCCTAAGGGTTGGGTAACCCACATGCTGTACGTTTGCTGTATTTCTGGGCCTACAATTACTCAGAGGGGCACAGAAGGTCACAAATCCCTATGAAGCTGATTGGAGTACGGGACAGCATGGACCAGGGCGCAATTAACACGGGTGGTGATAAACAAAGAAATTNAGAGAGAGAGAGAGAGAGAGAGAGAGAGAGAGAGAGAGAGAGAAAGAGAGCGTCCCCAGGGCGGCAGATAGGGTATATCGTCAAATGGACACGTGAACTAATATTGCTATAGGAGGTCATCATCTAGAATCTAGATGACAAGGGAAGTGTCACTCCCGGGATCTCCTACAACTTCACCTGTCCTCACCTTTCACTTACTTCTGTAGTCTTTTCTATTGGTCGTTCTTGACCAACACTTGCTCCCTTCGAACCAAAACTCAAAACTGTATGGATTATCCAAGGGCGGAAGTTGTATTTATAATGTATCTGCTGTTAAGTCCATTGGTTTCCATCGCGTGTTGAAATATGCTTCTGTCGCAGATCTTAATTACAAGGAATTCAGCTACAGCGAGTACATGGTTCTTGGAAGGTTTGACGTATGTTGCTAGCTTAAGGCCTTGCGTGTCTTTCTGGTGATAAAATTTTATACCGAAACGTGTCTCACTCTTAATTGCAGCGGGCAGCTAATCGAACAATTTATATTTGCACACTACTATACGATGTTCCGATTTTTGTTACGTATTTTTGTGTGTACGTATTTATTCTTTCAACACAGCGTAGCTTCTTGGCTGTTGATTATCGATGGTCATCTGGACATCTCAGCGACCTGTATAAACTCAAACGATACTTCGAACTGAACACTTACGTACGTCACAATTTTATAACTAGCTTATTTATGCCCTGCTATGTCATAAGGTCATAAGTGAGTCATAAAAGTCACTGACTTCGTATCTTTAGATTTGTAAACAGCTCTTACTCGGAAATTAAATATATATTTTTTGAAGATTTCTTTCTACACGCAGTAAAATACCCACACAACGAAAATTGAATATTTTTTTCGTAGTCTCTTTTTTCTTGAACAGGAAATACAGAAAAAACATAGCGAATTTACTGAGATGTTTAGTAAACGTACTAGAGAGTCAACTTAAAAACTCATTGCCGTAACGCATATTCAGCATCTATATTACTAATGTGACAAGAGGCAGTATTTATTTGCTATGGCCTTGATATAACCCGGGAAATAATAATACAAAACTACACTCGGAAACAGTAACGAAACCATGGAGGGGGGGGGAGGGGTTGTACTCGGGACATCCCCTCGCCGCCCGGAATGAAAATAAAATTTCAAAAAATTCCAACTTTTGTTTTTTAAATATAAGAAATATGTGGTCCTCCTTGGACATGAATGACGTGTTTAGTACTTCGTGGTTACATATGAGTATATTAGCCATTGGTTGTAAATAATTTTTTTAAACTGGGTAATAATTTTTAATATTATAGTTTTCATATTTTTCCAAAAAATGAAAGTGGTAATCCTTTCCCCCTCCCCCCTCGAAATATATTCCAGGGTACGCCCCTTTTCGGAAACGCATTATTGTTCTATTAAAAAGTAGCTTCTACCAAGGATGAGTTAAGACTGAATGCGTGTGAATAACGAGTGCTGAATATGGCTCGAGGAAACAGATGGAAACCAGAGCAAAATTATTTTACATCATTCACGAGGTAAGAATGGACGGTGGTAAGTAACAATTGAGCGTAGTTGTTGATTCTCCTCAAGTAAACACCTGCTGAAGAGTAGAAAATATAATCCACTTAAGTAAGGAGAGCGCCTACACCGAGAGCCAGTGTGAACCGACAAGTCATAAAAGAGCCGTATATTAGCCAGATAAGACCGTGTCAGAGATTACTTGAACCTGTGATGATTATAGGAAATGAAAATGACCTTGAGGCCTCTAACTGCATAACCTGCCTACAACCCGTACCTACACTTTGCGATAGATATAGACATTTTGCACAGAAAATTGTAATTTTATATTTTGCACAATATTGGGGTTACACATTTATTAATATTTAGAACCCTACACTTTATGGCGATAGCAATATTTTTGACCATTTTTATTAAATTTTATATTATTGTGGCTAGAAATATATTTTGGTCAAAATTTGCTGCTTCATGCTACCAATTTACTAATTATTTTAACAATATAGTTCACAGTACATCCAAAATGTGCAACAAGTAAATAGTCAAACAAATCTCGCACTTATTAAACTTAATAAAACATTTATTTAAAGGATATTGTTCACTAAATTTCCTGGAATTCATGCCGGGATAACATAGTCGTCAATCACAACACGACAGCCCCAACACGAGACTTAAAGCTGAACAGCCAATCAAATACAAGATAAATTTGATGTAATCCCGACAAATTCTGTCGTCCGACCAACAGTTTTGGATTAGAAATTATTTATAGTTTCGTCGTGTCGTGCGGCACGGCAGAACGGATGTACAACCTTGCAAAATGAAATTGTATGACAAGCTTACCCTACAGTGGCAAATACTCAGCTTAAAAGAAAAGAGAATCTGGAACTTACAGGATTTAGCTCGTAACAATAACACATTTACCTTCGCGTGTCTTATCTAAAAAAAAAAAACCCTGCAGTATTTGTCACCATCACGTACTGCATTCAGAGTTTCCCGTCTGCCCAACGCCTTTGACACTAACTAGCTTTGTCAATCAGCGCCCTCTAAATTGTTCCGAAAAATTCTACTCTTCGTGCCACGTGAGTAAACTGCCGGGCTGTAAATTCACGCAGTCACACTGAAAATATTATTGTCGTGTCATGGTTGCTGTTTTTATCGTGTCGTGCCATGTTTGTCGGGCTTATGTAACATCGGAATTAATTAAAGTAGCAAAAAAAAAAAAATGGAATATATATCGTTAGCATGCGTAAAAACTAAATATATACATCACCGACTGTTCCAAATGTTTCCGTTTATGAACATCTACGTACAGATTTGTCGAATTTATTTTGCTGGTTCTGAAAATTTAGACTTTATTTTAATTTAAAGACTTGGAAGTTGGCCAATTGTTAACGCAATGTAATTTACGCTTAGCGTCACCGCGATGTCACACGTCGGGTGTTTATTCATCGCGTATCAATTACTTACTGTAACGCATTGTGGTAACGCCAAGCTAATTTTAGACGGAGCTTTATGACTCTGCACCATTACTGCGAGCGACATTACGTGAAAAGGTCGTGAGGTCAGGTTTGCCCTCACGTGTGTGGACGGAGCTGCCGTGGCCATCACATATCGATTCCTTCTCTGTATTCCGCCTTCTCAGTGTTGACTCGCCCACTCCTAACCCTCCTTCCCCGCGCATGCGCTAAGGTTTTGCTACTCTGTTTAATTAAATATTTCGGTATGGCGTTTTTCGGGTCTCTTGACTTCTTGCTTATCACCGGGTCTCCCTGCCAGGAGCTGCGTGTGTGCAGGTAAGGCCATGGTGACATAGGATTGTGTTTTACTTTGTGATGTGAGTCACGTTATCCGGGGCTAATCTAGAGTCATTTTATGTGGAGTTGCGAAAAATTAAATTCATTTTGCCACCCGTTCGAAATTCCCTTTGGCCAGCTGCTTCTCAGAAAATTGTGTTCTCTACTTAGTATAAATTTACATTCTTTCCCTATTGACTGTATTTGTGAGCCTTTTAAGGTTGGATTTGCCTAATGTTGATGTCTAATTGGACAGTTGGACAGTTTCTTAAATGACACGCACCATGTACCTTTCCTCGCAGTTATAGGTATTAAATATTATTAAAGGTTTATGAGCCATCATAGTCCTAGCATGGGGTATACTGCCCTCCTGTTTTTAAATATTTCGTATTTTTTTGTGCCACAGCTTTGATGGCCTGCACCTGCAGGGTGCCAGTGGCACTGTGAATGTTTTAATTTTTCCACCAAAATTTCATTCATTTGTCATTTCGCTTTCATTATTTTTCATTGATTGCGAAATCATGTTTCATAGTATGCAATGGGCCGGTGTGTAAATGGGAAATTGGTCTCAGATTACAGCAATTTTTGTTATATTGAATTTTGAATTTGGTGGTTGGCTTGAGAAAATTTGGTCGCTCTGCACATTTATTTCAACAGTTTTGTACATGTACTACTGCGTGTGGTTTACCCATTCACTTTTAGTCAATTATGCCGAATGATAGCCTCAAGAGAGAGTATTAAAATATTTGTGATATATATAATATAATTTAATTAACTGCCCGGCAGACTTTCTTGTATTATGTATATTTTAAAGGCTGTGTAAAGTTTTGAGGAGCTTTGTTTTTATTATATTCATTTTGAATTCATGTTTAAATTCAACATTTTATGTGGCTGATTTGTCGCAAGGTGTTGTTGAACCAAGCAAAGTTTGTTTGGCGCAGCCAAATCAATTGTTTGTATAGGGGTGGTAAAAAAATTTGTTGTTGAGGCCAAATTATTTTGTTGTTATTATTTGGTTGCTCTAAACCAATTTTTGTTTAGAGCAACTAAAGATTTGTTTTTAGCTCTAAGTACATTAAACCGTTCCGATATAAAACAGTTTTTTTTTACTCGGCTGAGTTTATAACCTATACCATTTGTGGCCAAGTGCTACGCCTTGTGAGTAAAGATTATGTCAGAAAATGTTTAAATATATACATTTCAAATACTGGATATCGTGCGCGAATAAAGATTTCAATTTGTACAGCTTTACTTTACAATTTCGTGTTTAACTTATTTTATCAGGATGTTTATACTATTGTTAAGCATCAATAAATGCATTAAAATACACTGTCACTATCCTAATTATCACAAAAAAATACAAACAAATTCTCGAGCTGTATTTTAAAATGAAGACAAACAAACGAGTGGCCAAACAATTCTATACAGTTGATTCAACCAAATATTTTGTTGAAAGACTTATTTATTTTGGTCCCACACAGAGGTTTTGTTAATTCAAGTGCGTAGTTTGTTAGATAAACAAAATAAATGTTGGCTTTTAAAGTTTTGTTTACCCAACAAAATATTTCGTTGGGCCAACTAAATATATATTTGGCACCATACAAACAAATATTTTGTTGGCTATTCTCTCAGTGTATTGTTTATTGTATTTGTTCGAGGTTAACGGTTGTGAAAAATTTATCTCTGGATTTTTTAGGGAATGAATAACATAATTCAACATTTGTTTCATCTGTTGCAAACGTTGTCAACTATTTAGTTACGTAATTTGTCTGGAACACTGTCTAAAACCTTGGCGCATGTCTGGTCACAAATGTTATCTTTTCGTGTCATGGCAGTTCGTGACCAAGCAAAATTTTAATTCATGTTCAAAATACGCAGTTTAAGAATTGCTATCATTTGTAACGTTAGTGGCGGAACGAAGTCCAATATATTTCTTGCATTTCCTTGATTATTCTCGCAACAGTACAGCAAATATTTCTCTTGGTACGGTTGTGATCAAATACATTCCACCTCTAGGCAATGATGACATTTTAAATGAACAATGTCATCGGACCAATTATTTCTGAGATGTCACGTAGAATAACTATTTCCTCAATTGTTACGATTAACCTTTGATAACTATAAGGGCAGAGGAAATTTTGCCAGGAGTAAAACAAGAATAACTGGTTTGATACTTTTGTGAGGTGCAAATATTCAGCATATATTATAGGATTGTTTACTCTTGTTAGGTTAACTAATTCATTAATCCACGTAAACCATTTGTCCTTCACACCTTCACAATGGCCAAGGTAATTACAACCCTAGTGACATCATTGGCGACTTGCTTGTCGTAATTGATTAAACACCAGTTAAGAGAGTAAGTAGTCTTGGGCTTGACTTACGATTAAGATATGGATGTGTGAGCTGGTTTCTATTATGTAAGTTAAGGCATTGTTCAAATCGTAAGCCCCATGCGATTAGGCTACTGGTAGTACACGGATAATCAAATTACAACACCTTAAATAAATAACGTCATTGGCCACCAAATGATATTATCAAGAATCATTTAGGTATCTACTACACAAAAAATATAATTTTTAATTAAAACGTGTGTGATTCTATTATTTTTTATTATATACTGTAATACTCAGTATTTAAAGTTCTGTCTACATTTATGTTCTGTTGAATTAACTACAAAATAAAACAAAACTACCAGTGAATAATTTCAACGATATCTTCAGTTGTCCCAAATGCATTTATTAACTTAAGATTAAGTCTATCGTCATCATTTCACATTTAACATAAAGTATATCTCCCTTACTCAAGCTTCGCCCATACCAACTCGTTTGCCCGTACTATAGAGATATTATCCAAGATTTGGACGTTTTCTTTTGTCCACAGCGCTTTGAAGTTGAAAAACTTTTCTTTCAAATCTTATTATACTCTGGCGAAGAAGTACATTTCACAACGCCTAGGAGTGTTATAAATTAAAAATTAAAAACCACAATAGCATTACTTTTAGTGCATGAATTATGACAGTAAAACACCTCAACAATTTAAACCCATAATGGACTATTACTTGCCTTTCCACTGACGATAGAGAAAAATTGTAATGCAAGTATATATTATATAAATTTATTACATGACTGCCCATACAAACGAATTACTAACTCTCCGGTAACACACGATAATAACAGAAAATCTCATTTTTAGAATAAGATTACTTACATTTGCACCTACAAAATGCCAGTGTGTGAAGAAATTTTAATATTTAACTTTTAACCATTATTAAGAGAAGATGAAACAAACTTGATGTTTTCTCTAGATAGCAGGGAATTTCAGGATAACCTCGGAGTTTAAGAGTTTACGAGTGATTTATGAGTGATTCAATAGACTTGATTTATATATTTCTCGCCATTCTTCATGTGTTATATTCTCGGTGAAAAATTTTGTGATTTAAATTATGTTCTTGTACTTACACACCCCAAAAAAAGTTTTGCATCGCCAGGATTACTCAGTTACTCGGTTGCTCACGGCCCAGGAGAGAGTTTGGGATGGAAATACACGGAATACTACGCCTGTCATTTCTATGCCTCTTTGTAATGCATGCACTGTCCCACCCATATACTAAAGATGAGGTAGACAGCTTATTCGTCTTCTGCACATGTACCCAACATTGACCTACCCTAAAGGAACACAACTGTCAACAGAGATGAAAGTGTTTTTTATATCTTAATATTTGAATGACAAGCAATATTATATGAATAAAATACTTTCACCAATTTGAATTTAATCAAACTGCATTGCAAACTGGCTAGAGGATGTATACATACATCTGAAAGCATTTGTTTAAAATCAGTTTTCTAACCTAAATTCTAAACCATGATGTTTTCGCTAGACGTGTTGGCAGAAAAGAAGTTCAATGTTGGGACACGGAGATTGGTTGTGCGCAGCCAGCGAGATCGGTCTACCTCATCTTTACTCTATGGACCCAGCGAACTTCCTTCATGAGCAACCAAATTACTATACGTAGCGAAGAACATTTTTGGGGGCGTGTATCAGCAACCAAGAAAAACATTTGCGTTATTAACTTACAATTTTTAAATGAGAAAAATTAAATAGTTTTTATCCTACATTTTTTTACTAAGCAGATACTTTTTAACTTCAGCACGGAAACTGTACAGTTATTTTTTATTCGGGCATGAACGAGTTAAAGTGGCAAGGGAATAAAAATTCCTCAGAAAAATTGTTATACGTTACCTACAAAGAAAATATGTTAGCTAAGAAATGTGATTACAAAAACAAAAGCAAATATTAAGAGTCACATGAAATTACTTGATTTTAATGCAGTATGTACTATCTAAGAGTATTGACCCAAGAAGTGACCTGTAAATGCTATTAAGTATTCATTCAACACGGGCGTTGCACAGTTACTGAAGAAAAGATTGACGTAAATTTTGTAATGATGGAGAAGTTTTAACTTTGCATCTACTCTTAGCAATGGTTTACTTATGGAGAAGTAATGTCCACAATCAAAAGTTCACAGTAGTTGGTTCATTACGTGAAACGGGTACTCCTCAATAGTCGTCGGTTCTCCTCCCACTATTCGTCCATCGAGGTCACGTGATAGTCCCGACTGTAGTTCATTTCCTGTAAACAGACGCCACGATGGTTTATACGACTGCCAAACATTTATACGCAGGGTCACAAAAATGCATTATTATAATGTATACTTAAAAGTTTACTGTGTGAAAATCAACAATACTTTGATGATAACTTTCACCATAAATTCCCACTAAATCACATTTTTTTTTTTTTGTTTTCCATTGCTATTTTTTTTAAATATTATAAGAAGTGCCTTTTTACTCTTAATTCAAACGGACCTATTGTTGATAGGTAAAATCAATAATATTTTTTACTTACCCAGCGCCGAAGTTATTGTGCAAGCGAGAGCAAAAGTACTGAGTACACCGGACTTCATTTCGGGTCGGCAAACAGGTATCACATCGTCGAACAAACAAATATATGGTTCCATTTATTTCTTTCAGGGATGAAGAGCTTAGCTGAGTTATAAATGGTTTAATTGATTATCTTATCGTTTAAGACCTAGTGTTATCTTCGGACAAAATACAACTCTACGTTAAAGCTCTTCTGACATTCTTAAAAAAAATTACGGAAAACTGGTTTTGTAAGATCATTTCGGGAACACTAATTGACTCAACTTTGACATATGTTAAGTGGTTTTATTTGCGTATTAATTACATTTCCTTTCTCATCCAAAAGGAGTTTTTGAAAAACGTTTTCAAAATCTATTGTTTTCTTTTCAATTCGCATGTGTTCCTGTGCATCACTTTTCCCTTTAACCTTTTAACTAAATAAATCAATCCCAACAAAACCTGGACCACGTTTAC
Source organism: Clitarchus hookeri (assembly GCA_002778355.1). Taxonomy (NCBI): domain Eukaryota; kingdom Metazoa; phylum Arthropoda; class Insecta; order Phasmatodea; family Phasmatidae; genus Clitarchus; species Clitarchus hookeri. Next base: position 239,786 of record NQII01001919.1, on the reverse strand, counting down.
CTCATTACTCAAAGATATGCCTCGCTCAAACCAAAATTTGTTGAAAAGGTGCCGTCAAGAGGAGAACCTTCAACTCACTAAAACTACTGTTTCGTGCCCCTGTAGTTTTGCAAAACCTGCGAAAAATTATTTACTTAAAAGCGTAAAACAAACGTATATCAACTGATCAAATAATTGAANGTCGTCAAGAGGAGAACCTTCAACTCGCTAAATCTACTGATTTCGTGCCCATGCAGTTTTGCAAAACCTGCGAAAAATTATTTACTTAAAAGCGTAAAACAAACGTATATCAACTGATCAAATAATTGAAGCTGGGTAGAAACGCTTTCAGTTGATTCAAAAACAAAGTTTAATACAAGATTTAATACGACTTAAATCTAAAGTTATTAAAGGCAGTATGCACCTGAAACANAGCTGAAACATTGAAATTTAAAAAAATTTGGCATAAAAATAATTGGAAAATACTTGAGATGAAACAACACATTTTTGAAAAGTATTTTCTTGACAAGAGATATGAATGCTGCGAAAACTTGTTGGGTAATATCGTTCCCTTTTATTAAGAAAACAAATGTTATATTGTGGTTTTCTTACAAAATTATAAAACCATGCACTGACGTCGATTTTTTAATGACAGTTATAAATTAATTAGCTCGCAAAAATTATAAAAAAATAATTTGCCTTCATTTCTTTACTATCAGAAAAATTGTTCTTGAGAAGAACACTACAATATTAAAATTTATGTGGTTGCTAGCGTACGACAAGTTATTTCACGCGGTCAAAATCTTTTTTACAAACCAAAAGTAATAACACTTTAGATTACAGCTGAATACAACTTTCAACACATCGCGCTTATTTCAAATACGATTATGAAGCTCTCCAACATGGCCAAAAACGACATTTTCATACTGTTGCAGCTTAAAATATTCTGGGCGAATCATTACGAAACTAGTAGAGGGCCCTGTGCAGAGCTCCTCCTCAAACTTCCTACCAATTAAACAATAGGTTTAACAATTTAAGTCCCGTGGTAAATTGTGAATGACGGAAAGTATACACGCCAGTTCAGAGCCCTGCTCGTAGCGGCGACGGCGCAGTTGATGCGTGTGGCAGCTTCGCCTTTATCGTCCTGTGCTTTTCGGTCCACACGTTGAAAACAGCTCTAGGTATACGAGCCCCTTAATGAAGGGGAGATGGAATTACCTTAGATGCAATATCATCTTAATCTCATTGGAGGGGGAGGGGAGGAACCAAGCCAAACGGACACCATCGCCCTCAGCCCTGGTTTCATGTCAAATAATTTATAATCTAGGCCTATTGTCTCTTTTAATTTTCATTACGTATCAATACAGTATGGAAATGACTTCTTACATCACTATTCGTATACATTGATAGGTGTTCTACGAATAATTTATTAGAGTGCTGAGATTGTGGTGATATATATATATATTAATGCTGTAAATAAAAGTTGTGTAAATAAATTAATCAAATTTAGTTCTTTTATTATTTTTATTAAGACCTCCATCCCTCACGAACTCGGATACGCACCTCAGGCGTCTTGTAACAGTACGAAAAGTTTAAATACTACGAAAATCCTGAATAAAGAGGTCCTCGAATCACGAGGTAAACGAATCGGTGTTGTGAGGTGTGTTGTCATGCAGTGAATTTCTGGGCCTCCTCGTATGAGCATACAAGCAAATTTTAAATTAGAACAGCTCCAACCTTAATTTGCACTTGCGCGACTGTACAATTTACACCTTAACAGTATCATTTCCCTTAAAAGTTTCGTGTTGAGTACTTCAATTTATCCACTATACGTCATAATTATGGAGGCAGGAATCCAGTAAAAATTTAATTGTTTAATCACATGTGCCGTAAGAATGGTACACGTACGTCTACCCGATGCTTTTGGTAAAATGTAGGAGACACTAGTATACAATTTACAACATTATAAGAAAATGCAGGATGAAGTAATGCAGAAAAAGGGTAAGTTAAAATCCGCATTGCCACTTGAGTAATTACGAATACATATTTCATTGTCTTGGCCTCTTAAACAACACATTATCATTCTCAATAAATGTCAAGATTCGTGCTTCTGTGAGAAAATTATATTTTGCAAAATATCTGGTTTGTTTGAAAGTAGCCATATAATTCAGAACATTTTAAATTTTCCAGATTTCTCTTCACAGTTTTAATAGGCATGCAATCAACTAATTTTGCTGACAATAATATGTATGTTCATTTCATCTTTCCACTGAGGTAGAATGAGAAACAAAAACAGTTCTTAGTTTGCCGGTTATAGCAGAAGAGAAAATTACTCAAGAATATTTATTATGGTTANTGAAGTAATGCAGAAAAAGGGTAAGTTAAAATCCGCATTGCCACTTGAGTAATTACGAATACATATTTCATTGTCTCGGCCTCTTAAACAACACATTATCATTCTCAATAAATGTCAAGATTCGTGCTTCTGTGAAGAAATTATATTTTGCAAAATATCTGGTTTGTTTGAAAGTAGCCATATATTTCAGAACATTTAAAATTTTCCACATTTCTCTTCACAGTTTTAATAGGCATGCAATCAACTAATTTTGCTGACAATAATATGTATGTTCATTTCATCTTTCCACTGAGGTAGACTGAGAAACAAAAACAGTTCTTAGTTTGCCGGTTATAGCAGAAGAGAAAATTACTCAAGAATATTTATTATGGTTANCTGAGAAACAAAAACAGTTCTTAGTTTGCCGGTTATAGCAGAAGAGAAAATTACTCAAGAATATTTATTATGGTTACTGCCGTAGAAGTAAATAACGCACTTATCATAACAATTAATTTTAATTCTACAACAAATTGTTTTTGTTGTAGAAATTTCTTCAAGTTACATTCACAATTGATAACAAGCACTTTTTTCTTTTAAAAATTTCATTAATACCTCTGTTTTTAAATTCCTCCATTCAAAACACTTGAAGTCTAAAATACTGATACATTTTTCTACGCAATTCGAACATTCATCACTAAGCCTAACAGCTTCATTAACAAAATTTTTTAGTTCGTTATCACACCCGTCCTCAAAACAAATTGTATACATTCCTATGAAGAGAACATCGATTTTCCCACATTACAACCATTTTACTTACGAAAGTTATTGATTCTGACGTTGTTCTATGTTGAAAGTGAAACCAGATAAAATTGATGATACAAATGTACCTTACTCGAACTATATATATATATATATATATATATAAAAATAATAATAATCATATATATAATTTAAAGCGTAGTAAACCTTTGTACATGTTAATAATTATTTCAATTGCTGGAGACAGGAGTAACCGTCTTGTTTTTCCAAAATAAAGCAGTTGATTATGTGTTATATTTCTGAAATCAGAATAATCTCTAAGTTTCTCTGTTATAACTGCAATGCAGGAAAGTGAATATAAAACTTCATTATGATATACTTTGAATCAACACTGAAACTGTAACATCCGTGATTAATAGCATTGAGGAGAACGTGTGTTGGGCACTCTACAGCAAATACAGCGCCATTAAGATCACATTTTTTTAGGGGTCCCGTATGCCTGCAGCTATATTCCGCCTTAAAGGCCTGGAAACGCGTTCGCATGTGGAAATTTGCTGGACGATGTCGCTGGTCGGCGGGTTTTCTCGGGAATCTCCCGTTCCCCACGCCTTTTCATTCCGGTACTGATTCATACTCACCTCGCTTCACCCTCATCGGCTCTCAAGACCTCGATGTTAAGAGCCACCCCAAATCTCTTCACTCACTCACTCGAAATGCGTGAGTCATTATCTCTAAGGCACACGCTTGCTCACTCACCACTTGTCTCATAGCCTCTACGCGCAAGGCGCTCAACTCAACGTAATTTTAAACAGCGACCCTATAATTTTATGGCGCACTAAAAATATATAAATGTATGTTGCGTGTCTAAAAATAACTCCGAAATTCCTGTACAAAAAAATTTTGCAGCCAAAATCGATTATGAAAAGAACCGTTTTAGCGATTATAGATGAAAAGAGAACTTGAAACTTGTCTTTGGTCACGAAACGTTACTTAAATCCTTTTTGTGTTTTAGACTCCACTACAGAATATCTGACCGATTTTGAATCATGTGTGTTCACCAAACTTCTGCAACATACTTCACTCGCCAGCCAGGCGGATCCCTTCATTTGTTGAAAATATTTTCGTTTGTTTGTTGCCTGCACACAATTTATGTGGATGTTATTAGCAGCAAATGCTAGATTTTTTTTTTTCTCCTGCCAAGACTCACTATCNCCTGCACACAATTTATGTGGATGTTATTAGCAGCAAATGCTAGATTTTTTTTTTTCTCCTGCCAAGACTCACTATCGTTTCTCACGTAAGATGAAACCTTGTTGTTCTTTCTTTCAGGACCTATTACATGTTAGTTAATTGATAATGAATTCTTTATTTTGAAAAACTAGAATTTTTACAAACTATTCCTGGACACCGCATACTTAATATGCAACATTTTGAATTTATATAAGTTTGTTAACGTTAGATAACTATAATTTTCCTCAGAGAGTCGATTGTCGTAGTTCATTAGGTAATCATAATAAGGTACTATTTTATTAAGTAGCATAAAAAATAGCGCCCAACGTGGGGCTCGAACCCACGACCCCGAGATTAAGAGTCTCGTGCTCTACCGACTGAGCTAGCCGGGCGTTAGAGNTGTCGTAGTTCATTAGGTAATCATAATAAGGTACTATTTTATTAAGTAGCATAAAAAATAGCGCCCAACGTGGGGCTCGAACCCACGACCCCGAGATTAAGAGTCTCGTGCTCTACCGACTGAGCTAGCCGGGCGTTAGAGACTACGTTCCTCTACCTAGTTGAAACAGTAGTCATGGCCTCGAGTGGCAACTACTATTTACAGCTTCGGGCAACTTGCCTGTTTTCTTCAGGTCGTGCTCCAATGGGTAAGTTTTGTGAACGAAATGTCCCGCGACTGACTTTGCTAAATCTATTGTGTGTGGTTGGCGTTTGCCAATTTGTCAACTTCAAAGNGAACGAAATGTCCCGCGACTGACTTTGCTAAATCTATTGTGTGTGGTTGGCGTTTGCCAATTTGTCAACTTCAAAGCTTACATGTCAGAAAATGTACTTGTTATCAAATCACCGCCATATTAGTTTTGCGGCTTTAAAATGTTACGCGTACAGCTGAAGTAATTGTATTACAAAACAATTGTATTACATCTATAACAAATAATTTGTAATGTAATTTGCATAAAATAATTATGAAATACGTATTTTTTATTACAAGATTATTGTTTAGAAATGGTTTCGTTTCACGCACTTCTTAATTATTTTATTCCGATGGTGTTAAATGCGAAAAAAAGTGTTTTAGACTTGTTTTTACGAAGGCTCGAGGTTTGTTTTACGAAATTCATAGATTTTTTTTTATTAGTTTTTGAAATAATAATTCACGCTTATTTCGTTATCAGCCATGCCGTGTTGCACAACAAACACCAGCGACTTCATGCTGAGTAGACTTGTGGTAGGGTATGTATATGGCCTTGCGCGCAACTAAAATGGTTTCTTTTCGTTTCCTATACATCAGACTAAGAACTGTTAAAACAATAACTTATATACGTTTCTACGATTTTCATATTGTCACTGGATCAGCGCATGTTTACTAGTTTGCTGGGTCCACTGCGGTGATCATTTTAACAAACGGCGGAATGATAACACAGTGGGCTCATGGAATAAACTACGCAACACGTTCAAAAGCGCTCTTTTAACAGTGAATCAGTATACCGGTTCATTGGTAACGATAACGCGACAAGTTTTTATTTACGTACGGCCAACCGAGGCGAACCGCGCTAGATTCCCGGCGGGGTCGCTCCCGGATTTTTGCACGCGGGAATCTTTCCGGACGATGGCGCTGGTCGGCGGTTTTTTTTTTTCGGGGNGTTCCGGCGCTGCTCTCTCACCTCGCTTCACCCTCATCGGCGTCAAACTCTGTCTGCATGGCTGACACTTCACAAACTGTAAAGCAGTTTTATCGAGGTCTGGTGGCAGTTCTTTACATAACGTCTCGATAAAACTGCTTTACAGTTTGTGAAGTGCCAGCCATGCAGACAGAGTTTGACGCCGACTCGCCTGATAGGCTATTACTCCTCCTTATGCCATTCCTATAAATACTATCGAGCGCATGCGACGTGCTATAAATATCACTTCTTGGACGTGGTGGCGATCTATAGTCGATCATCATAAAACACTGGGCACTCGCGTTCTTGGTCACGATTCTTCTCACGAAGTTGCAGTGTATGAAACACGTGATAGCAAATGCGATAATTATGCAGTTTTATTACTATACCTGCTTTTACAGAGCGCAGGACGAGTTACGTGATTTGATTTATAATGTTATTTATTTGACAGGAAAGTTGTACAGACATGGACATAAAAAATAACGATAAAATACAAATATAGACAACATACAACACACCAGTCAGGATATTGGCTCTTCTGTTGTTGCTGAAATGTGTAAAATATAACGGAGAACATCAGTAATGGCTGTAACAAAAGTAGAACAAAGTATATCAGATGAAGAAACTAAGCAAGACCTCAAAATTGATGATAATAATATCATTATTAATAATGATAACGAGGGCTAAGAAAATGACAATTACAACCAATGACAACGGGAGGACTAGTACATGGAGAGACGAGAAGGAATTAATTAAAAAAAGACCAAGTGGTTACAAAGTAACAGTAGCCAGCTATCAACTGGGACAAGAACAGGAGTTGACTCGCTCCTAGCGCTACCTTGTGACAGTGGCAATAGGCAGAATTACGTTCAAGGATAACTACGTGAAGCGGAAAGAAAGTTACGTGCATGGCATATCACAAGTTATGCGAGCTGTCAGGTGACTACCAACTGTTCGAGTGTTCAACTGTAAGAGCTTTTATGACCAACTGTTCGAGTCTAGAGGGGTGGCAGTCATCCCCACCCAAACACTGCTGTAAAATTGTATACCGCCTTTCCGTTTTTACCCGACGAATCATAGGAGAGTGCAGAAATGAAGGCGTTTCCTCTCTTTCTGAGCTTGATGACCAACTGTTCGAGTGTCCAACTGTTCGAGTCTGGTGGTAGCAGCTATGGCTGCAACTATATGCCGCTACTCCCTTTCCAGCACTGAAAGGGATGTTCGAAGATCAGCAGATTCGCAGATGACATATGGCCAACCTATTAAACAATAATATTACATTTACTGCACGTCTGGAGGATGGTTTCAAAATTATATTGATCATCCCTGTCTAGTTTTATGGCATTATGTTTTAATTAGGATATACCTGCTGTAACACGCAAGTTTCAACTAAAAAAAAAAGTATGACATAAAAATAAATTTCTATTAATGTGAAATGAGTGAGTGAGGTGATTTGGGCTGCTGTTAACATCGAGGTCTAGTGAACCGATGGTGTTGAAGGGAGATGAGTATGGANATAGGAGATCCCCATGAAAACCTGCAGACCGGACATACTGACAAGAGTGTGGAACGAGTTTGATTATCGCGTATATGTCGTTCGGGCCGCTCATGTTGGTCACATTGAACATTTATGAATGTATGGTAAACAAACTTCACGGTTCCACAGTTAATTTGATTGGTCAATAAAGACTGTAGGTCGTTTGGTTTTGATATTATAAATCTTCAGTGTTGGGGGTTTTTTTTCTCACTCTGTATTTCTAGAATTATCCTGAATTCATAAGCAACGGGTAATTAGAAAATTGACTTAGGCACAAGGGCATCGGGCATAGTATTCGAGTTCGGACGCAATCCTGGTGTCAGTGTCCAATAATGGCAGAGCACAGCCACAATTTTTCATTTTTTCCCTCAAAATTTGAATTTTTTCCCTTAAAAGTATTTCTGTATTTCTTTCCAAATCCACCAAAAACGTCCTACTTATTATGTTTTAAATAATGAATTTTTTAAAATTACACTAAGAAAATAAAAATGGTGTGGACTCTCAATATGCTTCGTTGACTAGTTGTTTTTTCTGTTGAGGGTCTAAGAAGCCATCTTGATTCCATTTAATGTTATTTTTTCCATCCACCATTTTTGTTTTTTTTCGTGTGTCGATTTTTCTTGACCATCATGTTTAAATAATTCCTCATCAATGAGCAAACATTGCTCTTTAAGTAGCATAATATCCACCCGCCATTTTTTATGTGTGAATTGTTTTCACCCAAAATATGTGTTTACATCTTTCCCACAAGTCGTCGAAGCTCTACCAACCATTTAGTTTAGTTTTTGTTTGGCATTTTAATTTTTTTTCCTTTTGTTTTTGGGCACCACGATAATTTATATATTTTCCTTCCAGGGGCGGTAATTACTTTCGCCCGCAATTTTGTTTTCTAATTGCCTTTGTTTAAATACTTTATCGACAAGGGCACTAATCTTGTAATTACTCGCGTTCTATCGATCCGCCATCTCGTAATTGCTCTTTAAGTAGTCGAAGTTCCACCCGCCATCTTGAAGACTGAGGACCATCTGCAATTTTATTTTTCCTGACAGTAACACACATTTGATGTGTTAGGACAGGACATTAAAAGTAATGCGCTATCCTTGCTCCTCTCGGATACTGCCCTGGAGCAGGATATGCCAGGCGCTGGCCATCCTAAGGAAGGCAAGCCTCGGTCAGCGTTAGTCTGTGCACTCCACCACCTTCCTCTTCCTCGCATACAGTTTCTACAACTTCAGTAGCTCGCCTCCGAACTCCTCTCAACCTTCGATCCCCCCCCCCACCAATAACCTCCCATCTACAGGATGATTCTAAAATCATGGGACAAACATTGAGGGGTGGTAGAGCTCACTAAAACAAACAATTATCGTATAGGAATATATGGGCGGGAGTGACGCGTTGACGCACAAACACAAAAATAACTNGCTCACTAAAACAAACAATTATCGTATAGGAATATATGGGCGGGAGTGACGCGTTGAGGCACAAACACAAAAATAACTCATGAAATGCAACGCATTGTTTATTTACAACGTCACCGCTAAATGCCTTTTTACAGCAATGTTTATAATAATTTNTATTTACAACGTCGCCGCTAAATGCCTTTTTACAGCAATGTTTATAATAATTGCTCAAAATTGCTACCGCCGACAGTGTTGCAAGCTTGGTAGCGTCGGTGGAGTGATTGGCGAACAGATTAAAATACGCCGGGTATTTCACGCACGCCACCATTGTCAGCCAATCACGCCATGTGTAGAGGTCGCCAATNACGCCGGGTATTTCACGCACGCGTGCAGCCGCACAGGACAGTCGAGCGACGAGGTCTTCAATGGAATCAACTGGAGTACATTAGATGCATGTCTGCCTTTTCGCTATTCGCAAAATCGCCCATCATGGCCGAACTCTCAAGCGCAAATGCTTTGTTCGCTGATGCAGCAGGTCACTGGCGCACCGTTTGACTGCCCTCAACTATCGCCATCATTGTCAGCCAATCACGCCATGTGTAGAGGTCGCCAAGCATGCGTGACTGTTGGTGGATGCATTTCCAGCAACGGTTTTAACATTTTCTGTACGGAATCACTCGTTAAGTATGCTGCTAATGGACATTTTATGTTTCCGTTAATGTGTTATGTTTCTGTGTTTGTGACTCAACGCGTCACTCNCTTCCGCCCATATATTCCTATACGATAATTGTTTGTTTTAGTGAGCTCTACCACTCCTCAATGTTTGTCCCATGATTCTAGAATCATACTGTATAACAACATATACATGTTCGAGCACCCAGCGCCCTGCCTGATGCTGTCGTCGTCGGCGTCTGCCCGACGTCGCCGTGGTTGTATAGGAATATGTTTGCACAAGTAGCATGTCGTCGGACTCGTCTTTAATACACCAATTAAAATACAGACTCATATCCACTTCTTATGTAAGTTTGCCAAAATGCCGGGCTCAGTTTTAAAGGCAAATGTGTGTTATTTAGACACAAAGCAAGTATATCGTGTAGCATGACGTCGCACATGTATTTACAAGACTAATCTGTGCACAAAGTCATGTTCTCTATGCAAGCTAGTATGCTCGGCACCATCTTAGATTTTATAAGAATAAGTGCTATTAAGCTTTATAAATATATGTCATGTAGCATATCAACGAACATGGCTTTTCAAGCTAATTTCAATACATAACAAAATAACATAAACAAATAAAAATGTAATTTTTTTTAAAAATGTTTATAGCCATAATTATTTTTTATAATAAAACCGAACATCATTTCTAAAGTCTTGACGACATCACGAGACTTGTTACTCTTAAAAAATGAAACGAGTTACTTTGACGTGTAAATTGTGCAAATCTCTGTTTGCTCGACATAACTTAAAAAGGTATTTCGCAACGTGACTCTCCCTTGACAGCTCTAAAATTGTATGAGAATATATTTTGAATTCTAAGCTGATATGCGGAGAAGAAAATATATGCGAGACCATTTGCAAGCAAAATGGACTGCTTTTACATTCAATACAATTACATTCCAAAGTAATATCTGCTTACAATCGAAACTGAAAATGTGTATATAACCCACCAAAGCCCACAGGTATAAAATGAATACGGATATAAAAAAAATTATTCCCCATTAAATACACAGGAATTCAAAATCATCCGAATTCACTTTTTCATAAGGTATTAATTCGGAGTGCAGCATTTATTGAAAATAGTAAAAGCGGTTCTGTTAGTAATGGCAAAGAGCGAGAATAAAAAAAGTTTTCTAGAAGTTATATCCTACGAACTTATAGTGAAAAGTACACATGTTGTAAAGAACGATGAAGACTTCAAGAATCCAGCCCGCTTATTTTCTGACTACCTAAACCAAATTGTAGACATACTATAACTTCTATTTGCACTACAAAGCTATGGATATTGGACGTCCAATGAAGAGATGTTTTCAATTAATAAATAATTTAAAAATAATTTATTTTACGATTATATAATGAAATGTGGACACAGGAAATAAAAATGTAGTTTACGCTAGCTGCCACACATTCTTGGGCATTTGGATGCAGGCCGACTTGTCTGAGTTCCTCTCAAGCTCCTCCTCTTCCCCCCCTTATTTATTATACGAATACTAACGTTTCTCTGAAAACACACTAAACTGAATCGCGCTAGCAAACGTACTACTCTTCTTCAGAACCAAGCGTATTGAATATCAATCCCAAGGCTCTACTAGGCAAATCGTATGGGGAATGTAGTTTCGTAGTCTGGGCACACATGTGACTATCTGGAAGAGGAAAAGCAGAGACATCTCGAACGCTGAGGTGACGTAACATCTCCCACAGCAGCCATAAATTGCGGCATTTGAATAGTACAATACTGCTATATATAGCTGGCGCACAGTAAGTCTATCTCTTTTTGAAACTTTGCTTCTGGCTATTATCTACTTTCCACCTACGTAGAATCACTGTTCATCGTGTACACACAGATAATGCACTGTAACTGCCAAATGAAACTGCTTCAGTGAGCTTTTAGATTGATTGTTTTACTGTTGTACTGAGAAAGTATAAGAAAAAAATGTTTGTTGTAATGCTGAGAAAATACCTGAGAAGAGCACAAGGCTCGTAACCGACACAACATATATCCTTAATTATATTGCTTTTAATGTTCTAACTTATTAATGGCGATTCTTTGCTGCCTTATGTTATTGTTATTCTACATACGCCAAATCATCGCATTGACTTGGGCCTTTTAAAGATTATATTCACTTGATATTTTAAAGCATTAAAATTTAGGCCAGTGTAGAAAAATTCATATTAACATCGCCAGCGGTAGGACAGGTGTGGATATCTGTTAATGTACATTCGCGTCTGCACATTGTCGTGTGCTGTGTCTCATCCCTGAATCTTTAAACTAAAATAACATCAAGAAACTGGCACCATCCATTCTGTCTTGTTCGCGGGTCCTGGCGATTTAGGGTCAGCTTATCTACTCGCCAATCCGGGGTTGTGGGGTTGAGTTGTAACTCTAGCGGGGGTATGTAAGGTTTGTTACAAGTTCGTTTTGTAAGCCGTCTTCCGATAAGCTTTCTAGTAAAATGTGGGGACATTAATAAAGCCTAAAAAGATGTACCTGTTACTCCTTAGGGTAGCAGGTTATGAGCGCATTCGGAAACCATGTGGGTCTTCGCATAATAATGTTGTGTAATTTAGGTATCATTGGTAAAAATATCCGTTACATAGTAGATATAATATGCCGATTCTGGAACATCTACAATGTACAACAAATTTCATAGAAAAAAAAAATAAAAAAAAATGTAATTTTTGAAATTTTTTATTTTGGAAAGATATTTTTTTATTGTTCGACTTAATGAAAAATAGAATATTCTAATATAAAAATACAAACATTTTTACGTTATAAAAACAGAAAAAAAATCCTTAAAGGTGCTCTTTGGTACCATTTATTGAAAAAATTATGAATACAAAAAAACCATTTTGTGAATAATATCACACATTAGTTTCAAATAATTGTTTTTGAAAACACTAACTTAATCGATAAAATTTGACAGACGCGCGACTAACACTTTCAGTAGACAAACAATAAAAAATTATAAATATAACAATTATGAAATATTATTAATGTTAAAAATAAATTTCAATAATTTTATTTAATTTTATTTCGGTTTTTATTTTAAGAAAAATCAATATCCATTTTTGTTTTTTTTTTCCAAATATTTTTGTTCTTTATAAACGAAAGAAACATGTTTTGTTCCAAAAGTTTAAAATTTGATTTTGCAGGAATTTTGAAATACCTGTCAAGTAAAAATTTCCTTTTTTCTTCCTCAAAATCTTTTATTTCCCTCAAAAACGACNAATCTTTTATTTCCCTCAAATTTTCCCTTTTCCCTCAAAATGTTCTTTTCTTCCCATCAAAATTTTCTATTTTTTCCTTAAAAAAAGCACCGATCCCTCAGCTTCAAAAACGATCCCCCGAAAGACAATTTTCGATCCATCGGATGGATTTGGGGGGATCGTTTTCAACGGAAAAATAGTGGTAGCCATATTGGTTTTATAGGCATAGGGTATGCCAAATCGACACAAGGGGTCAAGAGTCCGGAGTCAGACCTAACCATCAGCCATCTTGGTCTTGTCAGCCATATTGTATGCCGGTGACTTTGACCTTTGACCTTGAGCCCGTGACCTTGAATAGCCTTAAAACCAAAAATTCAAAAAAAAAAATTCCCAACAATCTCCAAATACATAAAAAAAATTATTTAAAAATTTGTTTTTAAAAATTAAAAAATTAAAATTGTAAATTTTTAAGCTTAGTAGGGACGAGNAAAAAAATTATTTAAAAATTTGTTTTTAAAAATTAAAAAATTAAAATTGTAAATTTTTAAGCTTAGTAGGGACGAGGGACTGGAACCGACCAACCACCATGTTGTGACGTCACCTCGTTAGCCATGTTATATGCCTATGACATTGACCTTTGACCTTGATCGAATTCGCGTGACTTTGGTTGACCTTGAGAACAAAAACTCGAGAAAAATGGTAAACATTGAATAAATTCATAAAAGTCAGAGAGCATATTACATTACTGACTACTACCGCCATATTTGATCCAGGTTGGCTTCACCTTTGACCTTGACCCCAGTAACCTTTGACCTTAAATCCAAAAATTCGTAAAAATTATAAAAAAATTTCTATGAATTTTAAAAGATGATAAAAAAAAAGGAATTTTTTTAAAAATTATTTTTAAAAACTTACATTTCCGGATGTCCCCCACAGCACCATGTCCAGCAGACGACTGACCATTCTCCAATCAATCGCATTGTATTGACATTNCCATTCTCCAATCAATCGCATTGTATTGACATTCCCCTCACCAACCCACTCACCTTTGGCCATTCTGACGAAAGCACTCCACCCATCATATTGTTTTTTTTTTTTTTTTAATTTATCATTTGTTTACATTTTCAACATCTACGTGGCACGTATGACTCCGAGCAACATGTTAGATCTGGATGACCTTCATCTTGACCTCACATCTGTGACTTTGAACTTGTGCCCATGACCTAGGATAACCTTACACCCAAAAATAAATTATAAAAATGTCTATAAAATCCAAAAAATTAAAAAAAAAATGTTTGAAAAAGAAAATAAATATTCAAAGGCTTGTTTTTTCATCAATGTTTCGCTCGATCTCGCAATATTTCCATCAATCAGCGCCGTAATCAGCACCACAATCCACACACCAATGTACTCCAATCTACACACCATTCCACACTAATTCATTCCAATCCACACACAAACCCACACCAATTCACTCTAATTCATACACCAATCCACACCAATCCTCACACAAATCCACACACCAATTCATACACCAATTCACACCAATCTGCTCCAAAATCACAATCCTTGGACCAATCCTAATCCTTGGATCAATCCCAATCCTTCGATCAATCCCAATCCACACACCAATCCACACCAATCTGCTTCACAACACGTTCCACAATCGTTCCACATGCTCCACAATCTGCTCCACAATCCCAATTCTTGGATCAATCCCAGTCCTTGGATAAATTCCAATTCTTCGATCAATCCCAATCCTTCGATCAATCCCAATACATAGACCAATCTACAGACCAATATACAGACCAATCCACACACCAATCCACGCCAATCCTTCGCAATTCGCTCCACATGCTCTACAATCTGCTTCACAATCCCAATCATTGGATCAATTTCAATCCATTGACCAATCCCAATCCTTCCATAGATCTCAATCCTTGGATCAACCCAGTAAAGTTGGCAACGACGCGCGACGGAGGAAGAGTAGTTCCATGTCTCAAGGTCAAATTAAAATTGTTAGGTAAACATTTTAGAATCCTGAAATGATTTATTTTGCTTTCCGTTTATTTAATACGTGTAAGTGTAAGAATGGGCAAATTTGTATGATATATTTAATTCCACATTTTTGCTTGACCGACGCATGAACACAGTGATCAAGCCCATGGCAATGTTAATTTTACATATTGTGAAAGAATACACAATGCGCATTCAAGTATATCTTAAGCAGGTACCGTGAACAGCTTATAATAGGAAGTAATTTTTTTTCAATGACTTATTTTTTAAGTGCTAACTTCGCACTCTGTGATCGCCGATTTATGCTCGTGGAGTCATTGTGGGGAAATACAGGTAACAGTCGCAAGCCATAGCTTTTTTTTTTTTAATGGTCGGTCCACGATCAGTTTTGTGTACGTAAGGGATGCCTGCATAAAACGTGTGCATATAGTGTGGTTCATGGCGAATGTACTCGTCTTACGTTCAACAAATGACACTTTAATAGAAATTAACTTCATATTTATGTGAAGTAGTGACTTGTTACGTAAATAACACAAGTTAGATAAATTTTTAAAATGAGTAAACTAAAATGAAACCTTTATTTTTATTTCCAACAAATGTCTTCAAAGAAATGAAATAAATAATTTCTTAGTGTTATTTTCTCCTGCAAATTCGATTGGCTAAAGGCCATATGCACACGACACGAAATCAAGCGTTGCCATTTCGTTTACGTCCACACGGCGATGTTGTTACCTACATAACATGTACATGATTATCACGAAACATGTCGTAAAGAATACGTACTTCAATTTTGACACGTACACATTCATGATGTTACACGTTTCGTTTTTCAACGCGAACTGAGCCACAAACGCTCCAGTGGGGTCCGCCAGGGAGGAATATAACATTGTTTGGGTCCTTCATAGTAAGAAACGACACCTAGTGACAGTTTACCTGTCTTCCTGTACAATGTCGCTACATGCGTGCGTAGGTGAACACGAAGATACTTCGTTCACGGCAAAGAAACTAGCAACAGAAATGCGGAGAAATANTTTCTCCTGCAAATTCGATTGGCTAAAGGCCATATGCACACGACACGAAATCAAGCGTTGCCATTTCGTTTACGTCTACACAGCGATGTTGTTACCTACATAACATGTACATGATTATCACGAAACATGTCGTAAAGAATACGTACTTCAATTTTGACACGTACACATTCATGATGTTACACGTTTCGTTTTTCAACGCGAACTGAGCCACAAATGCTCCAGCGGGGTCCGCTAGGGAGGAAAGTAACATTGTTTGGGTCCTTCATAGTAAGAAGCGACACCTAGCGACAGTTACCTGTCTGCCTGTACAATGTCGTTACATGCGTGCGTAGGTGAACACGAAGATACTTCGTTCACGGCAAAGAAACTAGCAACAGAAATGCGGAGAAATAATGCAGTTGCTTTTGTCTTTCTGAGTAGCCTACTATCGGCACTCAGCGCGTAAACGCCAAAATGAAAGTACGATGGGTAGGTTTGCAGAACGGACACAAAAGTAACATAACGTATTATGTAATTATTTTATTTGCCTGTCAGTTGGAATCGGCAGTATACATTTTGGGTAGCTACGAGATCAGACGTCAGCGTTATAAAGTAAGGTATCCCCATCCACAATGGGCATGAAGTTAAAACAACGTAATTACAACCTTAATAGAATCACAAAAACATTTACTGTTTACGACCGGCGTTACTATAATGAGGAAGTCAGTCCATCACCAATCAGAGTTAAGAAACTAAATAACAGTAGCTTCTAACCGTATAGGATTTTTTACATATAGGTATACGTCGGCTATACTTAATCTCGATGTTTTCAATCGTGACTATGTTTTTCGGTGTGTAGCAAGCCAAATTACATAGAAGTCGTCTCGTTAGGCTTTGTGCAACTCTTCGAACTAATATAATTTTTATTTAGCTGGGTATTAATTCTGCTGGCTTATTGAACAGCCTTTCCCACAGAAATGTTACAGATACCTGCAAATGTTAGCTTAATTTGACAGTTACTATTTTATAATAAAATATTGGGCGCCTTTTAACTGGCGCGTAAACTACAGCACACAATTCATAAAAGCTACTATTTGTAAAAATTTCCAGATAAAAAAGAATTTACATAGTTCCTCAACGGGTAAGCTGAGACTAATAACACCAATAATTACTATTCCATCACATATACTCTTAGACAAAAAAAGTTGGATGCACCCTAAAGAAGTAGTAGGTTTGCTGAACATAAATAAAATAAATTGTTACACTTACNCTCGATAGCAGAGACGTCGGGGCTATCTGACTGGCCAAGGATATGTGTCTGCAGTGTGGAAACACTCCGTGGAAAGTGGAGCCGAGTGTGCCCGGGCGATTGCTTACTCCAGGAATTGCAGCGCTGCAAGACTACATATCCTATAACATCTTTAGAGCACCCTTGTGCTTTCAAGGCTCTCGCAGAACTGACAGTGCCGGCGACGTCTTGTTAGCTGTTCCTCTCCTTGTGACGTCATCACGTGCTTGTAGCTGTGTGGTAGTTGGCGGGCGGTACGTGAAGTTNCTCGATAGCAGAGACGTCGGGGCTATCTGACTGGCCAAGGATATGTGTCTGCAGTGTGGAAACACTCCGTGGAAAGCGGAGCCGAGTGTGCCCGGGCGATTGCTTACTCCAGGAATTGCAGCGCTGCAAGACTACATATCCTATAACATCTTTAGAGCACCCTTGTGCTTTCAAGGCTCTCGCAGAACTGACAGTGCTGGCGACGTCTCGTTAGCTGTTCCTCTCCTTGTGACGTCATCACGTGCTTGTAGCTGTGTGGTAGTTGGCGGGCGGTACGTGAAGTTAGCTGGAAACAGCTACATTTACGTGATTGCTACCAGAACAGTATGCGCACAAATGACCAAAGAGTTTTTGCCAAATTTATCGTCTTATAAATTTATTCCAATAAAGGAAACTCTATGAATACCAGATATGAACGCCTCCATACCTACNCAAATTTATCGTCTTATAAATTTATTCCAATAAAGGAAACTCTATGAATACCAGATATGAACGCCTCCATACCTACGTATAGCGAGTCATTAAAAGTTATCTTGGATATATTTTTAAACATTGACAACTGGAATACGAAATTCAAATAACACACGTAAATTTAGTGACCACCTGCAATCACGCTTGGTATCGTGACTTGTGTTCTCGGGAACCGCTACCGGCAGCTATTCACTGGCTAATTTATTGCAAATGTGAATTCATCAGCCAGCTGCACTATCGCCAGCACTATCAGTAGCTATCGACAGAAGACTTCTCCACCTTCCATTTGTATCTTCCTTCTTCCTTACTTAGCACGTAATACATATATTCTGATATGATAATTTTGTATCAATGTACTTTTCAGTTACCTTTCTTTTTTTCTTCAATGTTGTAACGCTTAAGGATACGAAAGGGATTTTAAAAATGAATTAATAGATATACACCTGTAGTTTGAGAACATAATTTTATAAACAAATATACATACAAAAATTTCATTTATAATCTGTTCACTGTTTCTTATTTCGATTTTACAAAATATACCTTTATACTGCAGACGGCGGCGAAAGGTCCGTAAATCCGAAAATGGTTGGTTCAACTCATTTTTTTTACAGACTGTGTTCGTTCCCAAAATTTGTTTCAGTTCCCCCGGTAAATATTCCAGCTAGAATAATTCAAAGCTTACTGCAGCACCCAGTGGCGTAACAACCATGAATTGGTAAGAGGAGGGAGGGGGCAGGGTATGCACTGCCCCTTCCTTAAATTAAGTAAAGGGCGTCAGAAGGCGAGTAAATGGCCACCCTAAATGTTTTCTTTTGTTCACCTAGATGTATTGATATACCGTTAACAATCTTCAAAAAGGATCAAAAACAGCCATTTATTTTTGACTAGAGACAGCCGGCAAGGAATGAGTAATTTTTGTTTCATGTGGGCGGTTACAGAAATTATCCTGGCAACAATATTCTAGCAATACATGTTTTAGAGCATGTGCAAAACAATGCCCTATGCCTTGTCGACGCTCAAAATTAAACATAAAATTGTGATGCAAGTTACGGCGAAAATTCCGTAAATCCAAGATTGTGGGGGACTGATCCTCCTTAATTAATTGTTATACAATATTTATGATACTTATATTGGCACATCTTTGCTTCTGGGCAATATTTGCTTCTTTCTGTTATGTGGCACGTAATTTTTTAGGTTTTAATGGCATCAAAATAAAATTTATATGTGAAGCAAAAATGTTTTAAAAAGCCGCCTAAAGTCTTGCCTCCTCCTTTCCCTCGTCCTGGGTGGGCACCTAAAGGCGTGCCTCCTTCTAAAGCAGGGTTAAAATATTCGTTGAGAATAATGCAGCAACCGCGGTTATCGCGCTCAAAACTTCGCCTTCTGCAATCACGATTCACAATTCAACACATAATTCTTAAGCTCAGTCAATGACAACTTGCAATAAGCCTGTCTGTTTACTTTTCTTCCTAACTTAATCTCGTATAACACAACCATATTTAAACAGACCATACTTCAGCTCACACATTTTTTTTTNCTTTTCTTCCTAACTTAATCTCGTATAACACAACCATATTTAAACAGACCATACTTCAGCTCACACATTTTTTTTTTATCAGAAAAACTTATTTTTGTGAACTCATACAAACATAAATATCTGCATAACATAGGGCCTACCATNATTTTTTTTTATCAGAAAAACTTATTTTTGTGAACTCATACAAACATAAATATCTGCATAACATAGGGCCTACCATTTAAATCTTTTTTTGCTTACATAACGGTAAATAACAGTTCCCCATCAACAACACTGACTGCTCTGTTCTGACTGGTCGTCGTCACTCAAGTTTTACTTTAAAATATAACTATTTCTTTTAACGCTTAAGGAAATCCGAACAACGCACACGGCCTGCCAAGTTCCATTGGAAACCAATACATAAAACATTTTCGTTTCTTCTGTAAACTTCACGATGCGTAATTTAACGCTTGATTTTTCTATTGTAAACCCAGCTTGAAGGTCCCGCCGCCTGGCGCTTGAACTGCGCTGTAGTGTGTTCGAAATCCTGTTTTTTTTTTTTTACGAAACTGTTAATTATGCCCTCGGTATGTTTACCAACGAAAATACACCATACTCCAGACGAGAACGGAATGTTACTTTAAAGTTACCACGCATGCTGTAAATATTATTTTAGGGCCCTCCAACATACAGTAGTTAAAAGCGGCTTTTTCAGACTGCCGCGTCTTGAAACATACTAGCCGGACACGAGCCTAACTACAACAGGAGCCTGTATTGAACTTTGCCACAGACTTCTCATCAATAAAATGACGGGGCCACCCCTGAAAGTCCCGCAGGGGTGACCCAGCACTACGAGAACACTGCATGCCAGTTCAGAGCCCTGAGCGTAGCGGCAATGGTGCTCTTGTAACGCGTATCAGTGTAACCCTTATTACTCTATGCGCGGTTTCTTCACACTTTTTTAAATCAAACCTTTGAAAAATCACCCCGTGTATGACGTGTTTGGCTGTTTCCTGAATACGCCAAGTATTATAAGCGTTTAATACCTGTGTTATCATATAAGTACATAATTTTTTAAAAATAATTTTATATTTATGTTTTATTTATAGATTATAATATTTAATTTATAATTAATATGAATTAAACAGTGAAACAATAGGTGTGTTTGTAATGCCTAGTAAGAAATAGTTCTCATGCAAAATGTTATTATACTCAGTGCACACGAATGTGGGGAGTTGTCCCTTTGGTGCAATTTTCTAAACTCGGTTAAGTTTTGTTTGCACGAGGCAGAGGAATATCCTGGACGTAGAACTTTAGCAAGGTTTCAGAAAAGTGTGAAGTGACCGTGAATGGACTATAGCTCCCGCGCTTCTCGGCCAAAAAAAGGAGAGAAACGATGCAGGTAGGCGCGGAGACGTTGTTTCGCCCCTGGCAGCACCCTGGAGCGCAGAGTTGAGGTGGGTCAGTCGCGGATGCTGCAGCGGGATGTCGGGAGGTGCCTGCGGTGTGTCCTAGATGGCGGTGATGTTGGCGATCCAGTCCGCGAAGACGCTCACTCTGGTGTAGACGCCAGGGTACCCAAGCAGCGCGCATCCTTCTCCCCAGGAGACGATGCCTACCTGCACTCCGCCCACAGCCAGCGGGCCTCCGGAGTCGCCCTGCGGGGAACACGCCAGCACTGTTAAAATAAATAAATCAATTAATCAAAATAAAAAAGTAATAATTCCGCACTATGAGTGAGCGAAGAGATTTGGGCGGCTCTTAACACCGAGGTCTTGAGAGCCGATCAGGCGAGTACGGAGCAGCGCCGGAATGTAAGCACGGGGAAACGGGATATCACAGAGAAAACTCGCCGACCAGCCGCATCGTCCGGCGCGATTCCTCACGGGAATCGGACCCGGTTCGCCTTGGTGGGAGGCGAGTACTCCAACCACTACACCACCGTGGCTCCATAAATACGCACTGTTAACTTATTTTTATTTCACAGACATTTTTAAGGAAATGTAATGTTAATAGGCCGATAATCAATCAGCAATGACGAAAAACGGAGATGAGCTCCGTAAAGACAAAATACGGAACTTTTCCATGTCTCCCACATCTTCGGACTTCGGGAACGAACAATGACGAGTCTGTTAGAAGATCTCTGCGTTTGTACACTGAAGAGCCAAAAAAACTGGTATAGGCGTGCGTATGCAAATAACATAGGCATGGAACCAATCAGAGTAACGCGATGCGGTCGCCAGCTAGATCGGTTACTGCTGCTACAATGGCAGGTTATCAAGATTTAAGTGAGTTTGGACGTGGTGTTATAGTCGGCGCACGAGAGATGGGACATAGCATCTCCGAGGTAGCGATAAGATTAGGATTTTCGCGTGTACCGTGAATATCGGGAATCCGGTAAAACATCACATCTTCGACATCGCTGCGGCCGGAAAAAGATCGTGAATTAACGGGACAAACAACGACTGACGAGAATCATTAAACGTGACAGACGTGCAACCCTTTCTCAAATTGGCGCAGATTGGATTTGTGGACTGCCCTGCAGGATTCATGGTGTGAATTGCCTCCTGCATACCTTCAGACATTAGTCGAGTCCATGCCACGTCGTCTTGCGGCACTTCTGCGTGCTCGCGGGGCCCTACACGATATTAGGCAGGTGTACCAGTTTTTTTTGGCTCTTCAGTGTATTTGCAGAAATTAATACAGCGGCGGCAAAGTTGCACCATGAACGAACAATTGAGTACAAACATAGCTTCAGAAGTAACAAAGCCATCGTATCAGTTTTCCACGGTTTTTTTAATGCTAGTTTCGCGGCCCGACACAAGCTAGCACTGCAATCGCCTGTGTATGCTCATGGTGCCGTTGTGCGGGAATACAAATAACTATAACAAGTCAACGTTTCTTCTTTTTTAAAGCGTAGAGAGAATATGTGGTAGAGTGAGTATACCAGCTGCGCAGTAGCCAGTTTTCATTTTCCAATGTTACACTGATTTTCTTCCTATATAATTAAAATAACGAAGCGATAATATTTTGTGACAGTTCCTTGTCTTCTCACACAACAGCGTTACAAGTGAAGTGGGGAGGTTTGGGAGGCCCTTAACGTAGAGGTTTTGAGAGCTGACGAGGATGAAGTGAGATGAGAGTAGAGAAACGCCGGAATGAAAGGGCAGGGAAAACCGGAGATCTTCAAGAAAACCCGCCGGCCTGCAGTGTCACCCGTCATGATTCCCACGTACGAAAATCCGGGAATGCTACAAGTATATACATATAGAGAAGTGATTACAGAACGTCTTGGGCCACAAACGCGGAGAATTTTTGGTGTTTCCTTCCCCATCTAGATCGCCCGGTGGCGCAGCGAGCCGGGTTCAATTTCCGGCGGGGTCATTCCCCGATTTTTGCACGCGAGAATCGTGCCGGACAATGCCTCTGTTCAGCGGGGTTTTCTCGTTCCCCACGCCCTTACATTCCGGCGCTGCTTCATTTCCACCTCGCTCTGCCCTTATTCGCCTCTCAGAGCATCGTTCTCAAGAGCCTCCCGTAGATCTCTCCACTCCACTCCTTCGCCATCTTGCGAAGCTCCTTGTGCCCAGTGGCGTAACTGTGACCACCGAGGGAAAGAGGCTTGACTTTACCAAGCAGGCGTCCTTGCCGCCCAGCTGGTGACCTGCGCACATCATGTTGTCCGTGATGAAGTCCTCGCCGTAGTCGGCGCTACACAGGGCGTTGGTTATCACTGGGACAGTCACCTGCCTCAGGTCGTCTCGGTTCACGTCGAGCTCCTGCAACTACACCACCACACACCGCACGAAAACAACAGCCGTTCAATACGGAAGCTATTTCATCAACTATGCATCCAGGCTAGATTAATTTTATGACAAGTGTTTTTCATGTAGTATAAAACGCTTTTATACAAGAAAGCTAATTTGGGAATGGATTACCAACTAAACTAATTCAAAGTTGCATCTAAAAGGCACCAATATCCTTGACTTGTTTTTGGGATTAGAACCCGAAACCAGGCGATTCGAAAATAACGCCATTATCGCTGAAGAAGTGTCGTTCAACGCGAAAATGGCTTGACATGTGTTTGAAGTCCCTGCGTACTCTTTGTGAGAAGCGTGTCACTTGGCCTGACTCAACTGGCCTATCGGCAAATCAGCAAATCTGGTGTCGTCATTTGCAAACGTAACATACTAATATTTAAAGCCCTAAATTATGTGGATTTTTTTTTAAATTATGGGCACTGAAATTATTTTTTGGTTTCAGTTTCTTATTTGCACGAAACATGTAGACATTAGGCAGTCACAAACCACCAAATCTAGGGGCGTTGGAATTTTCTCAGATAGGTTAGGTTAGTGACNGGAGCAAGTGAGAGAATTTGGCACGTCTGGTGCTAGATAAACTGTCCCTTCCCACAAAATGAAAATTTTAAAACTATTATGCCAGTGTTTACACACACCTTTTGCTTCCTATCCACACATTTTAAACTAAAATGTTTTACAAGTAGGTCTACAAAAATACCGCAATACAATGTTTAGTGACCTAGACCTTTATTAAATGCACGTAACGCATGCAAATCTATAGTTACACCTCGTAGGTTTATTAGATAGTGGTAAATAGCTAAATGCATAGCTCTATAAAAAAATGAAAACCATTTATGAAATAGGCAGCATTCAAAAAACAAATGATAGCAGTCTCGGTACTACAAATACTTTTATACGTATTTTGGCTACCATCAAACGAACCAGTAAACATTAACCGTGCTCCTGTAATTTTTAAAAATTTTTTTCAGAAAGATTGCTTAATCGTTACTTTATTACATTATGAAAACTTATTGATTGCTTTAGCTAATGCAAATATGAAATTCAATAGAAATACAATAAGCACAAATAAATAGTAAGTGAAAGGTGTTTAAGTATGTTAACACGCGGACGCGAAACTTAAGATTTAGCTGTAAATTATAATTACCTCTGATGTTCCCCAGCCGGCCACTGTTGCCAACGTGCCAGGTACTACATTGGCGCCAGTTCCCGGGAGCATTATGGGTTGAACCGTGGCACTATACACGAATTCTTCTTTTACCTAAGAAACGTGACAAGTGCAGTCAATAATTGGTCCTATTTTACGTTAATTTCTATGAATTTATCATAAAATCAGAGCTGCAGATCTCACCGCTGACACGCACACAGCCATTCAGGTCCCGTTTCCACGATCGTGGACTTCACAAAAATAAGAAAATTTTAACTATTACTATGAAAATAAGCCGTTGCAACACTTTGTTGTAGTCGCAGAAAACCTACAGTGTAAAGAAAAAGAAACTCAGACACAATGTATTTTTTTTTACATTGTAGGTTTTCTGCTAATACAGCAACGGCGTATGTCAATAATAATATACGCCTCGCAATAATTTTGGAATATTTTGCGATAAGGCAGATTGGATGGAAGAAGTTATGTAGTTATTTTGTGATATACAGAGAGCGTAGCAACGCATTGAACATGCCTGGGACAAGTTGACGACAGCAGCTTATGGTCGTCCACAGCCTCCAGAAACACTTCCAGATCTCACAAGAGCTGCCCAGATGGAACGGGACCTTCTTCCGGAAGGATACATCTACACAGTGATTACAAGGAAGCCACAACGTGTTATGGACCTGAACAATGCACATGGAGGCCGCACACGGCGCTACGCTACAGTGGGGAGAGAGGAACCCTCCCTAGTCAGANGGACCTGAACAATGCACATGGAGGCCGCACACGGCGCTACGCTACAGTGGGGAGAGAGGAACCCTCCCTAGTCAGATACATGATTACGTTGATTATGTTGTTCTTTCCTGTTTATTTGTCTGTGATATTGGAAAACGGTTTGTTTGTTAGAAACACCTTGAATGTCACGTTTTGTATTGCTACAGTCGGTAACGTCTAATTGCTATGCTTTATTTTATGCATATTTCATACTTCTTTGCTTTCATTACGTACATTCCAANCGTCTAATTGCTATGCTTTATTTTATGCATATTTCATACTTCTTTGCTTTCATTACGTACATTCCAAGCTTTTTTTTGTGAGGTGTTTGGTCCAGATAATCATTTATCCCCGTTGCTAGAATCATTCAAACATCAGCAAACTAAATNTTTTTTTGTGAGGTGTTTGGTCCAGATAATCATTTATCCCCGTTGCTAGAATCATTCAAACATCAGCAAACTAAATATATATAACTGCGTATAGAGCTGGACCAGAATCTAGAGCCAGGTGCACATTAATATATTATCAGCAATTTTCTACACAATTCCGTGCGCCATTGAATACTTTAACCAGGACGGAATTTCAATCACGGAAACGCGTGCCAAAATCATGGTTACGCGTACACACAGACGCTGTTTACCTTCCAAGTTTCCACTCGAAAACGAGAATAATTCATTTTCTGAATAATTTATCTACCACGTGGCGGAAATTAAATCCAGTGAAGTTCCTGCAGTTTTGAAACAGGGCGGACCAAGTTTTACCTTGATGAGACATATGTCGCAGTCGTAGTCGATTTCGACGTCGTAATCTGGATGCTTTACGATGTGCGCTACGTGGTGCAGCGATCCTCCTCTGTACATGTCCGTGGTCCCCGCACGTATCACCAGCATGGACTCGTATCGGCTGAAGCAACACACGACATCGTGCAACATGTTCTATCTGAAAAAGAACTGGAAACGTGTCTTGAAAGGTTTACTTTCTGTAAGCATTACTTTTCATAGGCACTACTTTTAAATTTTTGCGAAAGTCAGCAGTGCTCCTTCTATCCCCTCAGAGTACAGTTTCCGATGTCAATTTTGGTATTAGTCCCGTTGTAAAATTAGTGAACAATGACTTGCATTGCATTGATCGCGATTCCGACCGTAGCATATCGCATGCATTCCTGTATTAGTTGATTATTCTGCAAATTTAATGGGTTGCACGGCTGAAGCAATTACTTTTTTTATAAATAGACCTAGTATCTTAAACCCGTAAAGAAAACGTTATCATCAATTGGTACACATTTTCGTGCTGCAGTTGTCTTTTTAATTAGTTTTTGTTGATTGAGAAATATTTATATTCTATAAAATTCGTAGACCATCATTTCTTGTAACATTAGAAATAAATAAAAATATTATCAATGGAATTCTTAACTTAGAAAAAAATAGTAACGTATGGATTTAATAATGACAACATGCTGTTTTTCAACTATTAGTTAAGAGATATAATTGCTCGCGTAACTTGAGTGAAAATAAGGGTTATAAACTTAAGCGTTTTTACAGCAGCTGTAGGAACGATAGGTTGTTTGGAGTGATACGGACGTCCAACTGTGCACAGGAAGATAACGGAGCGAGATTGCAGTGAGCTGCATGCCACTAGGAAATACATTTTTGTCATAAGTAATGTTTTTGAAATGCATTGGGTGGTTCGTCTATAGTGCCATTTTAAATTTAACAACAAAGTTCAAATTTAAAATATTTGAAAAATAAATCATAATTGCAGACGATCCAAATGATTTAAAATAAAACCCTTCATGGCATTCCTATGACTTAAGCACTTAAATAGAAATCAAGATTTGTGCTTAAGAAACTTATTAAATAAGTTTGCATGAAATTTATAGTTAAAATCTCGCTGAATATGCAGGAAAAGTACCAATGAGACAGTTTTCTATTTATTTGGTATTTTCGTCAAATTGCCTTTTAACATGATACTAAAACGCAATATACAGAATGTCAGGTAATTCGCGGATACGGGCTGCACCACACGNAATTGCCTTTTAACATGATACTAAAACGCAATATACAGAATGTCAGGTAATTCGCGGATACGGGCTGCACCACACGAATCTGTGATCAAAACTAAATAGAAAATACTCTTTGGTAAATACGCGTAAGATCCTTAGTTTACGAGAAAAACGACACGAAAGGTCCGAAAACCATTGTAGCAAACACGTGGTGTTCCACTTGGATAAAGGTGAGGTGATGTGGCAATGCTGCGACTAATGTGTCGGTCGTAAGACATGCGGCAAGGGAACAAGCCGAGCTCAGTAGTGCCAAAGTGGCCACGGAGTTCACATGCAGCGAGCACTGGGACATGGCAATGGCCAAGGGTGCATCCGGCGGCCGAGCTCCGTGCATGCTGCATGCACCCAGTGTGCGGAAAAGCGCATCGCTACGGGCAGAGCAAACTTAGAACACCTGTTATGACGTTTCGACGTTTTCTNGCATGCTGCATGCACCCAGTGTGCGGAAAAGCGCATCGCTACGGGCAGAGCAAACTTAGAACACCTGTTATGACGTTTCGACGTTTTCTATGCTCATGCTGTATGCTGTGCTTAACTTTAAATAAATCATTTTATCTACTCTAATGTCGTCTTCATCGTAAACTAAGGGTCTAACGATTTTTTACCACATAATAATTTCTACTTAGTTTTGATCACAGATTAGTACGGTGGAGTCCGTATCCGCGAATTACCTGACATATTGTACACCTAGGTAGTTGCCATTACTAAAATTGTTTCGGGCAATCGCTTAAGCGACCTAATCAAGAGATCACTTCAGAGATATTTTAAGTACGAACTACGTTGGCGTTATTTCGGTTTGAGAAATAACTCGATATACTTGTTTATTAGTCGGGAAAGGTTGTCCGTGACCGTGCTATCTAAGACATCACGAACCTATGGCGAAGAGGCCAGGTCAGTGATAGATAATTCGCGTACGTTTCTCGGACCGTCACGACCCAGTCGTGAGTGCCCGGTCGGTTACCAGTTCGTTAGATCGCAGCAGTCTTACACGTTTCGCTGTCTTCACCCTCCACGCGCATAACCCCGCTGGTAGCAAATTCATGTGATTAGTGTTTTTTTTAAAATGGTACATGTTTAAGGAACGGATCGAAGGGGTAAAAAAAACCAAAATCTGACGTTGGCAGGACTCAGAAAGTAGTGACACAGATTCGTTTCCTTACCTCTGAATGCAGTGCGCAGCTGAAACTAGCCAGTGTCTGCCAATGATGGCGGCTCCGCAAATGTGTTTGAAAAACACCGCCGTCCCTGTGGTGTTCCTTATTTGCAGAGACGTCTGAAAAGGAAACAAGCGTAGTTCCTACTCCAGAAACTTAAGCCAGATGCGTTTGTAAATTTTGCAATAAATTATCTAATACCGAAAGTTGAAATTCGCACGAAAACTTCTTATAGGACGGGAAGTTAAAATATAAAATAGAATTCTAAGATTTCATTTAACCAAGCCTGAACAACTAAGATCCACACAAACAAAATAGGGGGTTTGTCTGCGTATATATCAGTACGGGTCTTTGAACGGCAAAAGGACAAAACCTGTGTCACTGGATTATTTTGTTTATTTAGTCTTTTGCGGTACACTTTAAAATATAGGGTAGGGTCTACATGACGACAGAAATCGTATAACCCTAAAAGAGGAAATAACATAAAAAAAGTTTAAAAATTACTATTAATACAATATTATTTTTAAAACACAAAAAAGTTTTATGTTTTTATATCTCGGTCAGCATCGTATGGCAAATGGCAGCACTTTAAGTACACCGGGTGATCCGTTTAACACATCATATTACTTTCTATATTTTGAAAGATTGTCGCATTGGGGACTTGAGTCCAAAGAGTAAAAAATTTCTTTCTACGGTAATGACTGTGCTAAAATATTTTCGGATAAATTTTACATGTTTTTCTCTTTGAGGCAATTTGTGAACTAATTAACGTGTTTAATGTGATTTCATACAAAATTAACACAATTTAATTTGGAAGTAGCACATGAACTTCGAAAAAGAACTTGTTTTAAAATGATCTGTTTGTGCTGATATCACTGTTTTAAATACAATGTTGTTCTTTTTTTTTTAAATATTAAACAACTAAAAAATAATATATTTATTATTATGGACGCGCAACTATAGATGAAATTTGTTTTCTTGCATAAAACTAAAAACATGAAATAGTACATACACAGAAAAAAAAACACACAGAATACAAGCCAAGAAACGTTACATGTTTATCATCATATATGGAAATAATATTTGCGTAGACAATCTCGCAGATTTCAGTCTGCCTGAAAATAGGAATAGATTTCAGTTTCTGAAACGTCGCTACTCTTTCATCACAGTGTGTTTACTTAGGGCCTAACTGTGCCTCTAGTTCTTGTTTATTTTTATACGTGTATACACTAACGAGCCAAAGAAACTGGTATAGGCGTGCGTATGCAAATAACAGAGGTATGGAACCAATCAGAGTAACGCGATGCGGTCGGCAGCTAGATCGGTTACTGCTGCTACAATGGCAGGTTATCAAGATTTAAGTGAGTTTGGACGTGGTGTTATAGTCAGCGCACGAGAGATGGGACATAGCATCTCCGAGGTAGCGATAACATTTGGATGTTCGCGTACGACCATTTCACGAGTGTACCTTGAATATCGGGAATCCGGTAAAACATCACATCTTCGACATCGCTGCGGCCGGAAAAAGATCGTGAAAGAACGGGACAAACGACGACTGAGGAGAATCATTAAACGTGACAGACGTGCAACACATTTCTCAAATTGGCGCAGATTGGATTCGTGGACTGCCCTGCAGGATTCATGGTGTGAATTGCTTCCTGCATACCTTCAGACATTAGTCGAGTCCATGCCATGTCGTCTTGCGGCACTTCTGCGTGCTCGCGGGGGCCGTACACGATATTAGGCAGGTGTACCAGTTTTTTTTTTTGGCTCTTCAGTGTATATCTAAATATATGCATGTATAAATACAGTTTGTGTAAATTTATGTGGGAAGTAACTCGAGTATGGACAGTATATCTAAAAGAAAAAAGTCCTTATGAACATGTGTTTCTCGAAATAAGAGCTCATGTCACTATGTCAGCTGTTGGCGATCGGTACAGTCATATTTATGGTACAGTGTAACACACGACGTGTGTTTACATATAGGGAAGACGTCACCTAGAGCTGCTGCGAATCCAGTGAGATGCCCCGTCGGCGTACCTGATCGCCGGGAATTGCAAGATCATAGAAATTCTACGTTTAAACACAAAGTCCAGCTAAGAAGTTATTAATAAAGCTTATCACCTAACACCGTTAATAAGACCTTTTATAACATTTTTCACGCCGCCTTGTTGTTTTTCATACGTACACGACTTTTCCGACATTTTATTACGGCAAACCTGAACTTAACCCGTGCTCTGCCGCTAGCTGATTGCAAACGTTTTATTTTTAGTAGTTATTTTAAAATGAATACTAAAGAATTTTGGCGTAATTTTTGAACATTTTCAACCATTTTAATTTTTAACTGTCACGAGGGCACTAGTGTTTCAAAGGCCACTCCCCCAAACAGAAATATTTCAAGTATATGGTTAATATTTTCGGAGCCAGAAATAATCTGCTAATTTGTATTGCCATCTCGATGAATTATTTTTATTTTCTGGGGAAAGTCAACTTATTCAGAGCTCAATTAAACTTCTAGATATTTTTCAAACACCGTCGCCCATTGTTGTAATTTAGTAGTAATAGCAAGTTTTCTCCTAGTGTTCCTGTTTGTGTATGCGTTCATTCTGTCCCCAAATATTTTTACTACCATACTGCTGTGTTGTTGGGTGTACAAATGGTACACGTTACTTCTAATTGGCAAAATCAAATGTGTGTATATTCCTGCTTACAGCCTGAACGGGGCCGGGCAAAAGGAACTCATCAGACTGCCTTCAAGCGCCACTAAGGAGATTCTCACACTGTTTTGTGTTGTCAAGGAGTGAAAGGAACAATAATTCTAATTTTCTATAAGCATACCAATTTAGTACTCAGTTTGAACGATCGTGACTGCGCAGCTAGGATTGGCACTCTACCCAGAAAATTCGTTACGCGTACTACAGCTATCGCAACGTCATCCCCATATACACAGAGGCGCGCAGAATCCCTTTTATCCATCAGTTCATTATTATTTCGCATTACGTTTAGTGCCTTACATTGTTGTATACTGTTGTGTGCAGTGTGCCCGAGGATGTCGTCTCGTCGTCACATTTTATTACATTATACGTTACTTGCAACACAGGCACACACCTAAATAAAAGATTTTAGTAAGTTTTATACATGCACTTTATTTAAATGCAATTTATAACATCAACCAGTAATTTAAATACAAGCGCCCACAGCCATCATGTAATATTTGAAATTGGTAGTTAAGTGTTCAATGCATAGTTTAACAAGAAATCATGACACAAACTGAAATATGGTTGGCGATTAGAACAACGGTACCTTACATTTACGCAGCAGCAGCACAAACTTCACAGAGCATCGATCAACTGACCGAGGAAGGATTTTAAAATCGACTTGAGTTCGGCTTCAGAAATTGAATCACTCACATCCGGAAGCGTGCCGGTTGCATCCGGAAACAGCTAATTCACCGCGCCATCGATACTGAGGTCAGGTTCACATGTCCGTCGATGTTTACTTAAGTGGGAGGAGCTTGGTTCGGATACAGTCTTACGTTTGGAGAGCGGTCTCTGAGAGACTGGTCTAATGTTATATATTACTCAATTTTTGAGAATTTTTTTATTTTTCATAAGAATTGGGGGGTGGCAATAGTGTCGAGGTTAAGGTAGCCAACATTCAACACGGTGGTTGGAATCAGTGATGTAATATGTTCCTACATATTAATTAGTGTATTTCGATTTTTAGAATTGTTTTTTGGATTTTTATGATTGGGGAGTGTGAGGGTGGTGGTTTTTATATCAGTGCAGTGGAGTAGGGTGGTGTGGTGAGTGTGATGTTAACTTAATAAGTTGCTCGATTTTTGCTATTTGTTCGAATTTTTTATGATAGGGTGGGGTGAGATGGGGAGGGGGTGTTGGTTGGGGAGGGTGTGTTGAGCGAGGGGTAGAGTAGGGTAGGGTAATATTATTTTCCTAAATTTTCAGATTTTTAAAATATTTTTGGCGATTCGTTTAACATTTTTTGTGTTCAAGGCCGTTCAAGGTCACGAGCATAGGGTCAAGGTCACTAAGATATAATATAGTAGTTGGATGCCATCACAAAAAGGTCGCCCCAGGCCTCCTCGACAACTGAGATGGTTTGTGGCTCCTGGCTCCTATGAATGAAACTTGTGTCCTACTTCGTCTTACCAATCTACTGATGTCACTCCCGATTCTGGAAAATTGATTGTTTTGGGTAGTCGTTGCGCGAATTTTCTGGTTATCCGTCCCCCCTCCTCCTTAGGCGACTCGTGGTGCGAAGAGTCTTCTTGACTAGGGGCAGCTGAACTATACAAGCCGCGGTGGGCCTCCGTGTAGAGTGTCTGGAGACTTGTACGTCTGTTAGCGCCAAGTGTGTTGCTCCATTAAACCGACGAGTGTCGACGCAGTAGTATGCGAACATCAGTAGAGTTAAGAGAGAGAGAGAGAGAGAGAGAGAGAGAGAGAGAGAGAGATAAGACAGGTGGGCTAGACTTTGGGACAGTAGGATTGATGCGTGAGTGGCAGACATTTGTAATGATGTTCATGTATGGTAATGGTCTTTTTTTACCTTTATGTTTAATTAATAAGTGATGATTAAGTGACTGTGGCTATTGTAAAGACAGTGATAAGAACTTTCATTATGATAAAGATTGTCATTAAATAATACGCTCACAAGTAGGACTAATAAGTGTTAATAATGGAGATAGATAGTTTAATGTTAGAAATAATATCGGTGTGTGTATTTTTATAACATTGTAAATAAATAAAGAAATTAAATTTAGTTATTTTATTTTTATAAAGACAACTAACCTTTGACTTGTTTTCGGTGTATAGTATTGTCTAATTTCATATCCTGAGTTTTCTGCTGTACAGTGGTGTACGTCCATAATAATAATAATAATTTGTCGCGATAATAATTATAAATGTACTTTCACTGCAGGTACAAATAGAATGGGGATTTTATCACCTGAAATATATTCAAGACTATAAAACTCCAATAAATCCTAGTGCCAAGAATTGAGACTAGGAGAAATACCGAATTTTTTTTACTGACTGCATTATTTCGCAGGCATATATAAATTATCATTTCGCTGGAATTTGTTCAGTAGCTGCAGCCAATGCGGAAATAAATTTTCTTTCCTTTATTTTTTCAATGTGCTAAATTATATAAAATTATGTCGTTTCTGTTTGTTTATAACTGGATCGGAACCCTGTATGACTGTTCCAATAAACGGAGGACCAACCATAAGTATTGCATTTATTTATGTACATAGTTAGAGAAAAACTTAGTAGGTACTTATTAATTGTTTGTTTACATCTAAGAAATTTAACTTAAATTCACGTTTAACGCTTTTTTCAGTTTTATTAGCGTCAAAAATTTCTTCTCATAAAATTACAAAACATAGCTTTTGTCTGACAAAATTGCACTAGCTTCAGATATAGGTGTACCTGATACGGAAATTCTTCAATGGTCGCTGAAATTCCTCCCATGATTCTCTCATCTGATTTGGTATCACACCTTGCTTGTTTCTTGAATGCTGGAAAATTGCAAACTCTGGATTACTATGCGATTTATATCTGACGATATTATGTTGACACGCCAGTAGTGCTGTGTTGGGACTGTCAGTCATAGATACTCTTACTTATTAATAAAGCAAGGTTTTCAGGATTCATAACAGCATAATTTTCTAATGCCTCTCTTTATGACTATAACTTGCCACGAAGCAAGCTACTTTTCATATTTATAAATTTTTTCAAGGCTATTAAAAAATATTCGAAAGCATTTATGCCCAAATTTCCTTTCTGCTACAAAAATAAATTTACATTTCCTTGAACCCAATGACAAGACGTATGTACATACTCTTCTATAAAAAACCTATTTCAACCACTGCCTGATTATATAGGCTGTTCGTGATTAACTGAACATTTTAAAATCCTGCTTACTATCTATTTCTCTGCACATTTTATATCTTTCCGCTGTATGTAAAATGAACATTGCCGTGGGCCCGTTCGCATTTATTCAGGCGTCGATTAAGTGCAAATTTGAAATTATTCGGAACATAAACGTGTCGTTATTAAGTTATAGTTGTTCTTGTGTGTACAAAACAAACATTTAATAAATTTAATAAATTCAGTGTCCACCAATTTGAATATTACACTGCTAAAACGACCTAAAGACGTGGAACTACTTTCCCGAATCTGCTGCCAATTTTACCATGAGTATTCCAGTCAGAGTCTATGTTGAAATTTATGCAGTTGTGGGTGGTCCATTTTATTCAAAGATTGATTTCAGAAGTTCTCAATAAACCTGGAATAGTCTATAATAACAAGAAAAAACGAATGTCTACATTATTGTTGGTATGTCAATTATTTTTAATTTGTGCAGTTATGTGCAGGGATCATTTCAGCAACGTATGATGTCCAGAATTTCTCAGTTAATCGCGAACAAGCTATAGATGGCGCACAAGACTCAGCACAACTTACCGAAATACGCAATGAAAAGGAGAAGAAAAACTTGCTTCATGCTAGTAATTTCTTGAGATTACAGCAGTCGATACAATTCTAAGCGAGTACGATAACGCAAACCAAGCAAGCGTCGGGACTGTCATTCAGAACGGACACCTTCTGCTCTTTGTCTTTATCTTATCTGTACCGATACGCAGTGACGCCAACGTCTGCAACGTAACTCAAGTCGTGATTATTTCCGCGGCTAACACCTGCCTCAAGGTACGGAGATATTTTGAAGTTTCGAGGCTTAGAAGCGCGCCGGAACGCTAAGGCCGAGACAACACGCATTATATATCTCGTCGCATTCATGCACGTGGGACTAACGTAGCGTACAATATTTTTTCGTCGGCAACACGCCTATACGGGACTTCCAACGAAAACATATCATTTTAAGGGCTAATGATAGGGTCAACCTTTTTTCTCCACAACTCTGTACTACATTACATATTCTATATTTAAATCTTCATGGAAATACCCGGTTTACCCATTTCCGTCTTGTCTTGAATGAATACTTATTAAAAATATAACGAGAAAACGAGACTAGCAAATAGAAGATGAGAGTTTCTGAAAGATTGCCTTAATCAGACACCACTTAAAAAATGTCGAGCGGTTTTTAACAATTTTGTTTCGCTTCCTGTGTTTTTTTAAATGCATAGCAGTATAAAAATGAGCAGATGTGTGAAATATTTGCTTTCTAATAATTTTGCAGTCTCACTTGACATACGCATGAATAAAGTGATGAAGCCCATGGTAATGTTTATTTTACATAAGGCGAAATAATACACAACGTGCAAACAAGTAAATTTTAAGCAGGGCTTTCAAAAGTGCTCAGTTTACCGTGAATAGTCTATAGTTGTTTTGAAAAATCAAATGTGTTTAGCCAGAAAAAAAATTGTTGTATAGATCCGCGATTTAACATAAATCAAGAATAACCGTCTGAGTAGTGTCGTGTCTTTCTATACGAAGAGAATAAAGTGTTTTTGTTTAAATTCTGAAATGTACAGAAACTTAAAAAGACAACGTTGATATATGTCTGTTATAGAAACCTTAATTATAACGTTAAATTTTAAACCATATACTTGATAGGCGAAATAAATTTAGCGTGAACTATTCTACAAACGGCTATGGTACTGTGCCAATCGCCTCGTGTGCCGTGACTCTGGCCAAGACTTCGATATGCGTACAATTAACTGTGTTCATTATTTTATACATGAATTAAATTGGACGTTTTAGAATGTAAGGCAGGTCTTTTAAAAGAGTTTCATACGCATTCGTGAGTGCTTCTTTGGCACGACCAAATATTTTTTATTCTCTCTGGAGACAATTTGTTTGCGATTATTGGGGGTCATCTCAGAGGCTGATGCCAAGCTGAGACGATAAGTCATTGAAGAATTTATGTCTTGTGTTCGGAGCGATAAGGTGTCGCGAAGCATTTGTACTCAAATTTAGAGCTTTACATAGACATAGCAAAGGGAAGTGTGTTTTTGGAGGCGAATCTTGATGGCTTATTGATAAAGACAATAAATTTAGCGTTTCGTGCTTCGAATCTTGGCTTGCATTGGTATTTTTAATTTTAGCTCTCACTATATCCCATGATGAATTACATTATAAAGTGGAAATCGTGTGGTAAGTTCATGTATCTTAAATCCTACAAAAAACAGATATCAAGAAGAATTATTGTATAAGTTTCTTTATGCTTTAATTTTTTTAAAGTCAATTGTTGATAGAAAGAATGCTTGAACTGATTTAACTCGGGCCGTGTAAAATCCCCGCTACAACTGGAATAAAACCATAACCATACGTTCTTCTCATCCACGCAAAACAATGTCCTTAACAATTGCCGGCGCATGGCCGCGTAGCAAGTTGGCGAATTTTTAACTTTCTTATGCGAGAACCAATGCGTGGTCAATCAGAATCCATTCTTATTAGCCCTAGACATGTCAAATGAGTGTGACAGAACAATATTCCTTCTGTGCCGATCACGACTGTTTATTAAATATGTATACATATCAAATCAGAGGTGAAAATCATACACACTAAGAAATTATTTACAAATTCACCACATTCAGTGAATACGTATATAGGCTGTTATTTGAAGACTATTAAAATAAACCTTTGAAAAATGTCACTGCCCATAGCTGCATGTATTTTATTCGGTACATTGAGTGGCAAGCGGCTAGTAAAGTTGGTAACGACGGAGGGAAAGTAGTTCCATGTCTTAACGTTGAATTACACGTGTTATTTAAACATCAGTGAATACTGAAATTATTTCTTTTGCTTTCTGTTCTTTAAATGCATATATGTGTAAAAATGAGTACTTTTGTAAAATGTTTACTTTCCTAGTAATTTCAGAGTTTTACTTGGCTGACGCATGAGTAAAGTGATCAGGCCTATGGCAATGTTAATTTTACATATGGTGGAAGAATACACAATGTGCATACAAGTAGATGTTGAGTAGGGCTTTCAGAAGAGCTCGGTTTACCGTGAACAGCCTTTGGGGAGAAACAGCGAATGGTAAAGTTATTTACTATACCTCCACGGAAGCGTTCCTACATCGTCAGACAGGTAATTACGTGTTGTATAGGTGTTTTGAGTTTTTCAATAAACAGGGTTATATCTATCTCGGTCGTAAGTTCCAAGAACGGAAGTGTAAGATCATTCTGGTTCTTACAGTGGTTCTGTGTTAACCTAAGTGAACATTATCATTAACCAATTTGGAAAACGTTCGCCGAATGCTCTAGTCACAGGAATTTCACTAAACTCAAAAGCATCCTTCTTGTACTGTGTAAATGCATTTCCTAAAATTATTTTAACCACTTTATTCATTATTTACACTCTTGTTTAGAGAGAGTTTTGTCTTTGTCATGTTCTTTCAGTACTCGTATTTCCCGTCCAGCTCATCTGGAGAAAGACAAAAATTCTCTGACGAAGTAATAATTTCATACATTTAAATCCAGTTTAAACATATTTCATGCCGCTGTGACAATCGCTGTTACAACACGTAATTCCCTGTCTGGTGATGACGTTACATAGGTGGCACCACCGGCCTCATCGGAATATGCAGCCTGTTCTGCCGTTACTATATTTCGTGCCATTGGAATATTACAAATTGCATTTTTAAAGTTTGTTGAATATTAGGAACATTACGTCTAAGTTTAACCCTCCAGGCTGTCCTAAGTTGGACCCCAAATAATACCAAGCCTGACTTTTGTAATTAAAACGTAAGACTATTACAAAAAAGAGTGTTGGTTTTAAACATCCCATCACATATTTTCTCGTACTAATTAAACAGCTTCTTTGTAAATAGGGAAGCAACCTGGAGCGATCGTGAATGTACCTACATACCAAAATCCGACATATTCACCAAGTGGTTTGAGAGTTTCATCATCCATACAAACAATCCGAAATGGAAATTATAATGTTCATGTTATACGTGCATTATAGTTACATTCGAAATAGTGAAGGTGGCAAGGAAAAACAATGTCATAATAATTCATTTCCCACTACACTCGTCCCACAAAATGCAGCCCCAGACAGCAATTTATGGTACCCCTTAGAGATTTATATAGTGAACAGAATCGAAATTGGCTTAGAGAGGCCCAGATATCAGCCTCCGCATATGATATCGTGGAACCGACAGGAAACGCTTATGCAATGTGTCTGACAGCAGAGATTTAAATTAATGAGTTTCGCTGTACAGACATGTGACCTGGAACCGACAGGAAACGCTTATGCAATGTGTCTGACAGCAGAGATTTAAATTAATGAGTTTCGCTGTACAGACATGTGACCTGTGAGCAGGGACATTTTCCAACCTCTCGAACCAACTATTCTACGGAGGTCGGCCACCGACCACCTTGTGTGGGACAAGCTGGTAAACATGAAGTACTACGTGATGCAAATACAGCAGCCTCTTGGCTGCCATACTTTTATATTTTAACGCAGCGCTCTTAGCCAATGAACCATCCCGGGCTTCGGCCGCCCACTCGGAGGGGAAGAGGGATCACTCCCTCTCATTACAGGTGTACCATCCATGCACCTGAGGTAACAGAATCGAAAGCCCTGACTTGATACACAAGTACGGCTGAAAGCACTCTTCCACAAAGTACTGAGACCCTCGTACTCAGACACCAAGCGTGTGGTCTGGCCGGGGTACTACCCGGATCCCTAGTGTCTCTCCAATACACAACCGGAGCTGGTTGCCGTTCACCGCCCGGTCCTTCTTTAAGAGGGGGAATCTCTCCAGACATCTTCCATCATACAGAGTTAACCACTGCCAGCACGAGTCCAACCTCTAGTGTTCGGTACACCAGAGAGAGGCTCTAGTGGGGCCAACCCGATCAGCCCGTGCTCCCGCTTATTTTCCATGGCACATGTGGGTTTTCAGTTACCCGACCGCTCCACCAATGCTCTGCACAACCCACCGGAAGGGTGGAGTACGATCGGCTCGGAGCGGCATGCGTCCTCAATTCCTCAGGGAATGCCGAAAACTGGGATAGCAGCTCTCGCTCTGAAATGGAAGATTCTCATCACTTAGAATCATAGATCTTCCTGCTGTCCTCACAGCCTTCAAGCCGTCGCCACCACATCCCACCACTAGCAATACAGTTGGAGGAGCCGTCATCGGGCACTGACCATTACCATACATGGGAATTTATTCACACAGGAAATTCCTGTCTTGGGCCTCATCGGCCTGGATGCCAAGTGGTCCAACACCCTGCCAAGTGGTCGGGCCTGGGTACTAACAATCGGCCCAAACCATCACTGCAGATACACCTTACGATTCACGAGGAAACTGGTTCCCATAGGGAAACGGGCGGCGGAGCTCAATTTGCAAAGCACAGGGGTGGCACTGGTAGCCTTGGGTCACCATGAGTGGAGAGAGGCTATAAGAGACGCATCATCCACCCTTTCTAGAACCAATGCGGTAACCAGGCTTGGCTACTTTAGCATAGTACCTACTGCCACACCACCTCAAACGCCCGGAAACTTTCCTCTCGAAGGAGTCACCGACCCGTAACATGAAGTACTGAAAGAACATTGCGGTGAGGAGCCACGGTGACTGAGCGGCTAGACTGCTCGCCCCCCACCAAGATGAACCTGGTTCAAATCTCGGCCGATTCACTCAGGATTTTCGCAAGTGGGAATCGTGCTGGACGATGCCGCTGGTCGGCGGGTTTTCTCGGGGATGTCCCGTTTCCCCCGCCCCTTCGTTCCGGCGCTGCTCCATAATACTCATAATACTCACCTCACTTCACCCTCATCGGCTCTCAAGACCTCGCTGTTAAGCGCCGCCCAGATCTCTTCACTCACAACATTGAGATGAGGCGAAAATTCTTTCCATGAGGTTAGAATGATTTGAAAGTAGCCTAACCTTAAAATAGGAATTCGCGTATACACACATTTACACACAAACACGCACTCCACATACATACATTTTTCTACGATTTTATACACTATTAATATCTTTACCAGATGAGAACTGTAATCTTTTTAACTGTTTTGACAATAACCTTTTTTATTTGCATGGAAATACACAATACTTACTTATTTATCCACAAGAAAACTCAAACGTCTGAATCACAGACACAAAGAACATTCAAATTGTAGAATTGTTTTCGAGTTTTTCAATAAATGAGATTATATCTACCTTTGTCGTAAGTTTCAAGAACAGAAGCGTAAGATCATTCAGTGGTTCTTACAGTGGTTCTGTGTTCACCTAAGTGTACATTATCACTAACCAATTTGGAAAACGTTCCGCCGAAAGCTCTAGTCACACGAATTTCACTAAACTCAAAAGCAGCCTTCTTGTACTGTGTAAATGTATTTCCTGACATTTTTTAAAACCACTTTATTCATTCTTTACACTCTTGTTTAGAGATAGTTTTGTCTTTGTCATGTTCTTTCAGTACTCGTATTTCTCGTCCAGCTCATCTGGAGAAAGATAAAATTCTCTGACGAAGTAATAATTTCATACATTTAAATCCAGTTTAAACATATTTCATGCCGCTGTGACAATTGCAGTTGTTTCTTTACTTTACCGTTGATAAATTCCTGAGACTAGAGTAACCAGTATAGAGTAAAACACTTTTGTTGGAATTTTCTTTTTTTTTGTTTTGACAGTTTTTGTTGAAATGCCAAGATACCTTTCTTCGTTTGATAGAGGAAGCTTCAGCACAAATTTTTTTTCAGAACTGCATTCGGACGATAAACAACTTACTTGCTAAATTGCAATATTGAACGGCTGTAGTTAGAGAGATTAGAATAAGGGTGGGGGAGACATGGTCCACCTGGTCCATTCTGTAGGTACGACTATACGCACAAAGTGAGAAAATCAAACGTATAAAAAATAGCACATGACAGCTTTCATTCAAGCATTTACCCAGGCAGTGAATATTCACATTTCTGTTTTGACTAAAGACTGGTGAATACAAAATTAACAACGTATTATTTTCAAAAGAAAAAACACTGTTTTTAAAGGTATTTATTTGTAATACAATGGATCATTTACATTGCCAATGTGTAGGGACGGGTGTTTTTCGCGAAAAGGTTTTCAAGACCAGTTATGCTCAAAAACACTTTTGTTCCTATGCACTTTCGTGGTTGTATGATTTTAAATGTCACGTGCCTCAAGTGTTTGTCCGTGAATCGTGGACTTTCAGTACCGGAGCACTTTATTACGACTGGCTCAGTAAAATAAGAACATGTCTTGCTCACGTAGGCACGCGGCCAACGACCAAATAAAGTTGCGGACGTAGGATATTGAAGTCTAGCACGGCCATAAATATTTTCGCGAAATACACCTGTCCCTACCAATGCGTAACTAAAATCGCAAGACTGCTAGATTGTAAAACATGTGTGGAAGCTGGTACACAGTGATGACGAGTATTTACATTCGTACGCGGAACTGTAGGATAACATGTTGCCTGCCCTAAATACCAGTTTGTTCCTTTATCCACTCGCGGAATGCGCTCACGCTGGTGTACACGCCGGGGTATTTGCCATCCGTGCATGATTTGGTCCAAGCTGCTACGCCCATCTGCATGCCTTCATGCACAAGTGGACCGCCCTCGTCTGCCTGAAAACACATCAGCATTGTATCGACGTTTTGGAACACATCCGCTAGTAGGAAAATAAATAAATGGGGACAAAAAAATTCAACAAAACATATAAAAAATACTTGGTTGTCCATCACACCCATCGTTTTAGAACTAAGTGTATAAAGAAACCTGTGCATTATATAGTAGAAATCGCCATCGTATTGTTCCGGCACCACGTGGAATGCTCTCCGTGCTTAGAAAGTCGTGAGGTTTTTAACCGTTTCTGTTACACAAAATAGTAAGAAAGAGTGATTGGTAAATACTACAGCATTCACACTTAATTTTTATTTAAATAGGGCCCGGAGGGGAAAATGAAAAATAGAAAGTGAAAAAGAAGCTTGTTTTAAAACTTCTTTATGGCGAGTAAGCAAAATTATTAATCAGAAAAAGAGCAAGTTGCTATAAAATATTGGCAAGGCACAAATATATTAAAACAGAATGGAATTACGAACATTACAAAGTTAACTTGAAACACGTGGCAACACAAATGGCACAAAACCCTATAGAGGCCTGGACACATAAAAGTAAAATAAATTACAGAACTAACAAAAACAAAACAAAAGCTACATACGAAATAATTATTTNGCCTGGACACATAAAAGTAAAATAAATTACAGAACTAACAAAAACAAAACAAAAGCTACATACGAAATAATTATTTCCCAAAATGATTAAGCAACAAATAAATTTACTGAATTTTTCATAAAAACCCTTTTTCATAAAAAAAAAAAAAAATGGTTGCCTGTAAAGTCGGTTTTACGGGCGAAGATTTTACGTGACAACGTAGTGCTGCGCGCGCGGCAGACCGATCATAGTTGAGTGGGAGAGAGACGCAAGGCATTCGGCGGGCCTCTCTCTCGTTCGGTGACTNTGCCAAAATGATTAAGCAACAAATAAATTTACTGAATTTTTCATAAAAACCCTTTTTCATAAAAAAAAAAATTAAATTTTGTACAACATCTGTATAATAATGTAACTGTGGCATAAATGCCAAAATACCACTACATACATATACTTTATAATATAAAATTTTCAACCAATACTCCGAATGAAATATGAATACCACTAAATACATAGCACACACACATATGTATGCACGCATGTATGTAAGTACGTGCATAGGTACGTATTTATGTAAACGTATTTACAGTATGTATGTGTGCATGTATGCAGAAATTTAAGTATGCGTGAATGTGCAAATGCATGTATAAGCGCATATGTAACCATGTACGTATTTATGTGCGATATTATATATACAGGAGGATTCTAAAATCATGGGACAAACATTGAGGGTTGGTAGAGCTCACTAAAACAAACAATTATTGTATAGGAATATATGGGCGGAAGCGACGCGTTGAGGCACAAACACAAAAACATTACACATTAACGGAAACATAAAATGTTCATTAGCAGCATACTTAACGAGTGATTCCGTACAGAAAATGTTAAAACAGTTGCTCGAAATGCATCCACCAACAGTCACTCATGCTTGGCGACCTCTACATATGGCGTGATTGGCTGACAATGGTGGCGATAGTTGAGGGCAGTCAAACGATGCGCCTGTGACGTGCTGCATCAGCGAACAAAGCATTTGCGCTTGACAGTTCGGCCGTGATGGGTGATTTTACAAATAGCGAAAAGGCAGACATGCATCTAATGTACGGTGCTGCTAATGGTAGCGGCAGAGCAGCGCTACGACTGTATCGGGAACGCTTTCCACGTAGACGCATGCCGAACCACAACATGTTTGAGCGATTACATCGGCAACTTTGTGAAAATGGTTCATTTATCGCCAGTACTGATGGAAGGGGTCAATCGAGGACTGTACGACAACCACACCTTGGAGAAGTCATCTTTGACCATGTGGACGAAACACCCGGCACAAGTACAAGGGCTGTAGCATGTCGTCTACATGTCAGTTAACCAACGCGTCACCCCCGCCCATATATTCCTATACAATAATTGTTTGTTTTAGTGAGCTCTACCACCCCTCAATGCTTGTCCCATGATTTTAGAATCACCCTGTATACATATATGCGTATGTACGTATGTAAGCAAGTGTGTCTTTATATACATATATATGTTTTTTTTTCATTTAGTAAGACGTTTAAAGTACGTCACTTACGTAACAGAAGTCTCTTCCATTCTGATTCCCTGCACATATGCTGTTGTTTGTTACATAATTTTCACCTCTGTTGTAAAGTGCAGAACACTTGCGGCTAGAGAAGATGGGCAGCGACACTTGCCTTAATTCATCGA
The DNA here is from genome assembly GCA_002778355.1 of Clitarchus hookeri. NCBI lineage: Eukaryota > Metazoa > Arthropoda > Insecta > Phasmatodea > Phasmatidae > Clitarchus > Clitarchus hookeri. Next base: position 195,573 of record NQII01001919.1, on the reverse strand, counting down.
AAAAGTGTTCTGTCTCCTTAAACAAAAAAAAATGGAGAAAACATATTTTTAATTGAATTTTTATTAAGGTATTTAACATCGACGGGAATAATTGCAACTGTGATCGCTAGTATTAACAGCTATCACAGGTGTTGGAAACATTCAGACTTAAGTAATTTATCACTAAAATTATTTCAATATTGCAGTTATTGGCATAGAGTCTACATAATTATATATATATATATAAACTGATAACGGTAAACTGAGCACTTTTGAAAGCCCTGCTTAAGATCTACTTGTATGCATGTTGTGTGTTCTTCCACCTTCTGTAAAATTAACATTTCCATGCGTCTCTTCACTTTATTCTTGCGTCTGTCACGTGAAACTATGAAATTGTTAGAAAAGTAAATATTTAACAAATATGCTAATTTTTACACTTAGTTGCATTAAAAAACCAGAAAGCTAAAGAAATAATTTAAGCAATAACATATGGTTAACCATTTTTCATTCGACGTTAAGACATGGAAATACTTTCCCTCCATCGTTACCAACTTTACTTGGCACGTGTCACTCATTGATAGGGCCAGTGACTTTTCACGTAAAAATCGGAGCACACAGTAGACTTCAATACTATATACACACCTCAGNATATATATAATACATTTCTTGTAATGCAAGTTTATAATTTAAATGTTGCTCTACTCGGTGCAGATATCCTGGATTGAACGTTGACTGTACGTTGTTACAACAAAAATCTGCAAATACAATTTTTTGTGAATCTCCCATTAAAGTCTTTGTTCGAACTTTTCCTAGGATACCAAAAAAATTTCAGCGGTTGTCCAGATATGCAATTGTGACCATGTCACGTGTCATTGTTTCGTGTGCAGGCATATACCAACCTTTCCTGAGCAGCTAGGGAAATTTCACACCAAATAGTATAGGAACATACTTATCCCAGTCTTATGGGTCTGAGCCGCATCAGATATGTATCTTCTTGCAACGTTTCGGCAGTCGTTGCAGCTGCCATCTTCAGGTGGTCGTGCTGACCAACTGACTAGTGATTTTTCCCTGACCTATCCTAGTCTAAGTGTTAAGTGTGTGTCCGTGGTGGGGACGGGACCTAGGTGCGTCTTAGAGCTGAGCCTCATAAGCCTACGAGCGAGAGATATCATGCAATGAGGTATGCAACGCGGCAGAGAGGGATAGGGCAAGCCACGACCGCGATTGGGGCCATCGCTATCTTCCCTGAGTGTATCTATAGCTAAGTTTGTTGTTAAGAAGGGAGAGGGGAAAAACCGGCGTAAACGCCGTTAAAACACTCTTGACAGGATAGAAATTCCAACACATTGATTGAAGCTTGAAAGCGAGTACGGTAAAATGCAATAATTAAATGTTTATATCTTCGACGTTCCTCCATAAATCAGCTGGTCCACGTGCAAGAAATAAATTGTCCGCGTCTAATTACCGTCGCCTTCCAAGTTCCGTTTGCTTTTCGTTCTCTTCGCTCCAGAACTTGGAAATTGTGAACGGCTGCACGCAATTCGAAAGCACTCACTCAGACTTTCAACTAGCATAAAATTAATTTTTTTTGAAGGGCCGAGGTGAGCGAGTGGCTAGCGCACCGGCACCCCACCGAGGCGACCCGAGTGCGATCCCCGGTGGGGCGACACCCGATATCCGCTTGTCGTAACACATGGCAGACGTTGCCGTTGAACGCCGGGCTTTCTTGGGGCACACCTGCATCCAACGTCTTCGTGTTCTAATGCTGCTTCATTTACAATTCACTTCGCCCATATCGGCGCTGAAGATATAGTTTCCAGTATGTTTCAACATTATTTTTTTTTTTTTGCACGGAGGCCAGTCGGATCTTAATCTAACGTATGAAAACTCAGAAGGTTCGTATTAAAAAATTACACCAACATCATTTACTTGGACTCAGAACAGTTATCAACCCTCGCAGCAGTATGCTGAGACTGACCGCGCGACTTTCCGAATGTGAGCTCAAGAAAATGGGTGGAATTTGTGACGTATAATTAGGCGCGTTCTCATTTCGCGTCATAATTTAATGACATTCTAGGCGTCAGAGAAACCTACGCTAGATTCATGCGTGTAATGGGCCTCCGCTCGTCCAATGCGTCCAACAGGACTTTGAACCAATAGCCAAGTGGCTTTATACTATGTGGCCGGGTCGAACAAGAGATAGCTCTGAACGTGGCGTGGCCAGTGGGCAAACGACTTCGGCTTGGTGCCGTTTCATGTAACGCCATCTGGCAGGGTCTCTACGCACACAGAAGAACCAAGTAGAGAGGTGACACTGTCATGCATTACGCCGAGCTCTTACTTTGTGCTACGAATTGCAAACACGCCACGCTTGTATTGCCAACATAGCAATGCAGTGAAAGCTAAGAATTCAGATATTGCTACACTGTAAACCAAACGCACATGGAAGGACACGAACATTAAAGAATCTAGGGAACTCACCTTTACCAAGGTTTACGTTGTTTATTTGACTTTATTCTTATTATTATTTTTTGACAGTTCATCTATCATCTAGTGGGAAACTGGCATACATTATTTTAGGGGTTGATTTCCAACACATTTTACGATTAGCAAGTGAAGACTGCCGACGCCTCATTTTCTCAAACTCTTTTGTATTTTTCCCGCCCTTCTCCCAAACATATTTGAAAATCGACGATCTCGGTAAACATAACGGTAGGCATAGCACAAAGCATAAGTGTGACAGGACAGAAACTATGCAAATATCGTGCAAAGTAATACAATTGTCATAGTAGAATGTGATATATGTCACAAGCAAAATTATTTTTCTAAACACCTAAACAGTAATAAATTGAGCAAAATAATTTTGGTTGTTCCTCCTGAGTTTAGAATTGCAAAATATGACCAAAATCCGTTTTTTTTTTGCGTTGGCTACGCAACTGTCACCTGAGAAAATAGTGACTCTTACGGGGTCTGTATCCTGTCTACAAATGCTTGTTATGACAGTTACGAAAAACATAATTTTATCAACACTAGGCATACATAAAACATTTGTCTTTACATGACATTCGCAGGATCCACAAGCGCAGGAACAGGGAGGTACAGGGGACGCTGCACCCCTCTCCTCCCAAAAAAGACAATAATATTGTCAATTATTGTGGCTGGGGTACAACAACCCATTATTACCCCCTTAAAACTGTATCATTCACATGCCCTCTGGTAACTCAATAAATTGTGCAACTATAGTACTTTAATTACTGCAAAACTTCACAACACTCTGCACCAGACATTTTTTACATCCTTAACGAGTGATGGGAAAAAAATTCCCGAACAATGGCATTTTAATAATTTTAATAAATAAGTTTAACAGAAGCATATGTCTGAACACTCTTTCCCCGATAATTCTGAGCAGTATTTTAAAATGTGGATTGCCGTTTCTTTGACTCTAATCTCAATCTATCCTCCCCTTCCAAAAAAAAAAAAACTTAAAAATGTTCCAGTGTCGCTGATTTCAGTATTAAACAGAATATTTCCACTACAAGTACGTTAAATATCTACTTACGGTGTATCCCCAGCCAGTTATGTTGACGTAAGTTCCAGTTTTTAACAGCTTCCCTTTTGGTGCCAGCTTTATTGGCTGCGTGGTGGAGTTGTACACAAATTCTTCTTTTACCTAAAATAAATTTTAGAACAGCAGTATAAATAATTTAGCTTCGGCGTTAAATGCTTAATGAAAAGGTAATGCACTCTCCCTACTGGAGTTATTGCAGAATAATGATCGGAAACAATGCCATATCTCTGGCAAGGAACATAATGTAATTTACATTTTCTATAGTCAAAATTTACATAATGTTTTGTTTCAAATGTCTGTGTGTACTCTCTGTGGGTGTATGTTCCCCTTGCCCTTAAAGAGAGAGAGAGAGAGAGAGAGAGAGAGAGAGAGAGAGAGAGAGAGAGAGAGAGAGAGAGAGAGAGAATGGGTGTGTTGGTAATGCCTAGTAAGAAATAGTTATCTTGCAAAATATTATTAGACTGAGTGCGCACGAGTGCGGAGCGTCGTCCCTTTGGTGTAATTTTTTACGTTCGGTTAAGATTTGTTTGTCGCAGGCGGAGTAATAGCTTGAAAGTAGAACGTTAGCAGGGCTTCAGAAGGTTCTGAAGTAACTGTGAGTGGACTGTACGCACCTCTCGCAATGGTAAATCGGGATGTAGTCCCGGCACGGTCTTTCGGATTTTTGTATGTGGGAAAACGTTGTGGACTTTACCGTTGGTCGACGGGTTTTCTCGAGACATTCAAGTTTCACCCGCCCTTGCATTTCGCTACTGCTCCATCTCTTCAGCATTTCCCCCTCACTGACGCTCAAAACTTCGCTGTTAAGTCTGTTCAAGAGCGTAACCTTTTTTTCGGCATTTTAAAGATATTTTGCGGTTTTGCAATATAATATCAATAACTATTTGATAAAAATGCCAAACCAGTTTAAAAATAACTATCGCATACTTTTTAAATAGAAATATCAGCATTTTAATCTTACACTTTGTGCCAAAAAATTAAAAAAAAAATAATGCAAGCACAATGTTTGATTTTAGCTTAAGTGTTTTTCGAAGATTTAGGAAAGCCACGAAATTTTTTTTTTCAAATGTGGAATTCTGTTTGCATGCGAATAGAGTTTATCCTCTGGCTATTTTGGATTTCTATTTTAATGTAAAACTTAAAATAAAATTATGGCCGAACTCCCAAATTTCATGAAATTTCTTCATATTATTTTAATCGTATTAACAACTAATTTGAACCGTTGCCTAACAACATAATTATGCAAAAAATTTAAATTTGTATGCAATACGCAGGCATAAGAAATTCCTATAATTGACGTCATTAATTTTTGTAAATTAGTTTTCCACTGTTTTTGATTCTTTTATCAATGTACTATTTGATGTAATAAAACATAATTATGAAATATCCTAAAAAATTGCAAATTATTTTGGCACTTGAACACCCTTAAGGTAGCCGCCTGGTTGGAGGTATTTTGCATACCCGAGGTCTAGAAGCGCTAAGGGCGACCTGGGCATGCGCATCACGCTAATTGGCGCACCATCTTCTCGTTGATAACACACCTCTATCAGACTTTTGGCGTTGACCTTATAAGTTTACGCTGCATTTCTAAAGTTACTAGTGCGCTGCGCACTTAATTATATCTTTCTAAAGGTTCTGCGCCGGGAAATTCATAATTAAAAAAATGATCGCGAAGGCACAATATATAGTCATTTTCACTTGCGAAAAAATTGACTTTGGAAATAAATAGAAAAATCTGAAGTTGCTGTACACACGTGAAACGTTTCGTAAGTGTCATTCTCAAGCAGGCATTATTAAAGCACGCCGAGCAGATTGTAATACGACGTTTCTTTACAAAGTTCTGCAAACCGTTCGGCGGCCACCTCAACCCCCCCGACCACAACCTCTCGTAATCGTAAACGAACCGTGTCTCATTCTGGGCGTATAAATGCATGCGAGTGTGAAAGCATAGCGCAAGCAATCGCACCGGCGGCTGGAGAAATCACCTTCATGACACCTATGTCGTGGTCCTTGTGCGAGTAGCCGTCGTACTGAGGGTGGACGATGGCCTGCACTACTTGGTGCGTGGTTCCTCCTGAGAACAAGCTGGTGCTGCCGGAGCGGATGACTATTCGCGAGACTGGCAAGCTGGAAACAGACACAGAAAAAGACGTCCAGGTGTCTTGAAGGTACAATTCGTGGCTGTTTTTCGCATATGTAACAGTCGTGTTGTTTGGCTCGGTGATAACCCTCTCCAGACAACGCCAAGGTTGTATAGACACGTATTCTTATTCCGTACATGAAAATTATTATTAATTTTTTCCGAAACAAATTAAAATCTTTAAAATTTAAACTTTTTGTGGCACATAATAAAAATAAATGTTAAAAGTTAATGCTGCTAAAAAAAAAAATCCGCCGGCCAACAACACCTGTAAAAGTTCTATATACGTCATTCACTATACAACTTGGAATCCATGGGAATACAGTATTTCAAGGGGGGTACACTGTAGTATATAAAGCGATGCCACGTGACATAGCAGGTTTGGAGAGGGTTAAAGATAGGTTTAGCTTAAACGTCTCGTCTACAGCGAGGTCATTAGAGACGGAGCGAGCTGCTCAGACAAGGAGGAGCGGGGAAGGAATAGGCCATGAACTTTAGTGTGAGCAACCATCCCATCATTCGCCTGGAGTAACTTCAGAAAACCACGAAAAACTGAAACCAGAATGGCCAGATCGGGAACCGAACCCGGGTCCTCCCGAATGCGAGTCCGAATATTTACTACTGCGCCACCTTTTTCGGTAGTAGTTATGTTACACATGTTAAGAAAAATCATCACGCTGATGGTTCAAGATTGAATGCGAGTGAAGAGTGAGTGAAGATATTCGGGCGGCTCTTAAAATCGAGGTATAGAGATACGATGAGGGTGAAGCGACGTGAGTATGAAGCAGCGCTGGAATGCAAGGGCGGGTGAAACGGGATATCCCCGAGAAAATTCGCCAACCAGCGGCATCGTCCGGCACGATTCCCACATTAGAAAATCCAGGGGTGACCCCGCCGGGAATCGAACCCGGTTTGCCTATGTGGGAGGCGAGTAGTCTGACCACTACAGCACCGCGGCCACTGCAAGATTAAATAAATAGTTTTGTGATATTATGTATATACATATATATGCATGCATGTACATGCATAAATTATATGATGAACCCAAATTGTAGCAAGTTTTCTTTTATATCTTTTATGCACCATTTCGGATGGAGAACTGTAATTTTTTTCGAGGTGGACGCTACTTTATAATATACGTTTGTATTGTCATATCTAGACACGTGATATAGGTTATATTTGGGTGATTATTTTGGGAATTTAAGGTGTAAACCATTCCTCATTTAGCTACCCAAATATAATGGAGACATTAATGAACAACAAAAAAATATCTTTTAGTACTTTTCACGTTATCTCAAAGCGTAATTTAAGAAATAATGTCTTCGAGAGGAAGGAACCCGGGCCAGCTGGTCCCCTCCCTGTATCTGCTTCTGGTTGATTGCGCTGTTGTTTATTCCCAAGATGTCAAAATTAATTGCAAAATTTAGTCTTTTATATTTTATCATCAGTCACAGAGGCCTTACTGTATACATTAGGAGGACGATGAGAAAACACAATATCAGACATTGCAAAAACCCTTCATAAAATCAAACATTAGTACATTATATATTTTTTAAGAAATCAAAATATAGTTTTAACACTTTGAGTGATGGCGGCATAATAGTACATCCCCTAATTTCAGCACAGTTGTATGGAGTTTGTCATAATATAACCACGTTCGAATTCCTTAAAGGCATTGGCGATGTAATATTGCCTCCCCAGCAGTTTTCATGACGTTCACTGTAACGTAATGACAAAACGGCAACACTCAAAGTATATATTTCTCAAATGAACACACCGGATTACATGCTATGTTACATAGGAATAAACATTTCATTTAAATATCACCATAATGTTGGCTGACAACCGGCCAGTAATAAACGCCGCACAGTGCAGTGTGGTGTAAGGTACACTGTGGATCAACAAGACGATGGTACATGGTAAAATGAGCACTTTTGAAATCAACATTTGAAAAATGACACTGCCCCTATACCTTGGCATTCGCTCAGTGAAGTTGGAAATGAAGGGGGGAAATTAGTCTCTTGTTTTAAAGTTGAAATGAATATGTTAGGGAAACTTTTATGAATACTTTTTTATTTTGCTTTCTGTTTTTCTAATCCATATAAGTTTGAAAATAAACAAAATTTGTTAATTTTTTCTTTTTTAATATTTTCAGTTTCACTTGACTGACACATGAATAAAATGATCAGGCTCTCGGCAATGTTCAATTTCACGTATGGCGGAAGAATATATAGGTAGTGTGCATACAAGTAGATCTTAAACAGGGCTTTTACAAAAGTGCTCAGTTTACCGTGAACAGCCTATGAGTGAAAATACAGAGACGGGCAGAACTGGTGTTCACGTTGCGGTGCATATATAACCGAATCGCATCTAATTTTTCTTGAATGTCTCCGCAAATTTGTACCGCACTCAGAAGTGTTAGAAAGTACGAACAACAGACATGCATTTAAAGACGACACAAGAGGTAACATACCTATTCTTGCAGTGAGCAGCAGTAAGGACCCACTGTTTACCAATTATAGAACCGCCGCACAGTCGCTCCAATTCCCCGGACACCATGCGCGCCAGCACTGCCACCTGTAAAAAAACATTTACGTTTTGTCAAAAAATTGCATTGAACTGTCTGAGCCCTCAGTGTCCTCGTGGTTAGGAAGGGGGTTCGATCTTCAGCGGATGCCAGTTCAGATTTTCTCTTACAAAAAATTAGCGGACGTAGCTAAAACCGCCGGCGTGGTTTTCTTGGGTTTCTCAAGCCCCCCCTCCCCATATTCATTCCTCTTCTTCCCCGAGGCGCACTTCTACACTCATTTTTATTACTGGTTTATTCACAACATAACTCTGCCATAACACATGTGCTAGTGCGACCGGAATATGTGGTAGTCCTTAACCATTCGTCACTTGCGTACTCAAACATTACAATACATGTAGAAAAGTAAAAAAATGTATCGTATCCAATGACAAGAAATTATAGCGAATTATTTTATAAAGCTTGTCACGTGACCGGTATAAATTTTTCATTAACTGTTGGCTTCGCTATTGGTCATCGCCACGTCGCGTCGCCACGAAAATTTTCTTTTGCCTCTTCCCATGTAAATACGTCTATAAAATTTAAATTACAGTTACAAAAATCAAACTTATCCATTGGCAACTCGTCGATTTTTTCCTTTGTAACGGACAACGTAATACGCTTATATGTACAGTCAAGCATATATGTAGGTATTTTGCTGCATATACAAAATGTTTAACTCTTGCGTGGAAAATGGAAATGGTTCGTTCATTCTCGACTTATTAAAGATAAAAGTTTTCTACTTAATGGTATTTGTTATAAGTCCCCAGCCAACATAATTTATTTTATATATTCAATATGATAATAATTAAACGCATTGAATTGTTGTTTATTAACATTACCGCTTTATGTCGATAGGGTAATAGGGGAAAATGAGCGGATTACATACTAAACTACAAGTAACGTTACTCCTTACAGCGAAATACATGTCCTTCCTTCACCAGGATTTTGAACATATAATTTATTGCGCCGTATTCTGACGTTTAAATTATTTGGTTTACAGCTGTTAATTAAAAAGTCTTCATGTATACACCACGACTAACCTACAATATGGCGTACGACATGAAACTCGGGGGCTCAAAGAATTTGTATACTGTTTTACAGCCTTAAGTGACACACGTCATACATTTCCAAATATTTCTCCCCAAAAATTATAATTTCCTAATTTTTTTAAGGCAACGTGGAATGAAGCAGAACAGGTTGAAGGAATAAATAAGCAAAATTACTGATTTTGTTTGCAGTTTACTTGTTTTTTTAGCTATCACGTCCGCATTACATTTATCACATTTTGTTGTGTAACTATTAACTTACGCGATAAAGAATCATCAGTATAGAGGAATAGAATAGAAACATTTGTGTAAAGCGCGCTTGCTTCTTTCGTAAAGCTGAGCGTTACGTTTCAGTATAAGATTTTTTCTATACATAGCTTACGAAGTGTCAGTTATTATAAGAAATCCGTAAATAATTTTAACACCATAAAGATTCTCTTTTGCAACCGTTGAAATGAAAAATCGGTGTATACGTTAAGAGGTTATTAACTGGATTCGCCCCTGGTTAAAATTTGTGTGCAAATTAACATTCACGGTAAAGTAAAAAATTTTGACAACCTTAAAAAAAAACACCGCCTATAACTACACTGATGCTACAGTACACTATGTCACGCAGACTCCTAGATAAATTGCCAGCGAATTAATTAAAATAGTTCTAGGACTTCGCGTTGTATTGAGAAAGTAANCACGCAGACTCCTAGATAAATTGCCAGCGAATTAATTAAAATAGTTCTAGGACTTCGCGTTGTATTGAGAAAGTAATATGCAAATTTATAGCTGCTAAATTCAATGTTTTTGTTTTGTACATACATCCGGCACGAATTTCCGTATTATAAACCCTTTTACTTTCCTAAAAGTAATTCCGCGGTTTCCACTCGGGTGGCGCATTAATAAAGTCGGTCCGTGGCAATGTTAAACTGAAATATAGCCGAAATATACACAATTAAAATAAATTAGTTCCCACGCAGATGTTTAAAAAGTGCTCAATTAACCGCGAACAACCTATAGTTAACTCGCCATTGCAATTTATAATCTTGTGTTACTCTTCAACAAACCCACCTGATACGGGAACTCTTCTATGGTTGCATTCGTCCCTCCAACAATTTTCTCGCCGAGATTTGGTACATGACTGGTTGATGCTGAAAAGTGACATGAATAGACTAGGTAATTTTCTGTAAAACAGACACGGCGTACAGATATCATAAAAAAATAATATTTACAATGGTTTTCTTAATGACAGTATTATTATATAATACCAAAAACTACTTAAATTTGGTTCCAAAGTTTTTAAATTAATTACTCACAGAACGATACGCATAAAGCAGCTAATAAGACAGTGGAGCTCTTCATGCTGTACTGAAGGATAAGTAAGACACGTTACGCGGAACGTCAAAGTGTAAGTAGAATTTTCACCAAAAAATAGTTTCAATTGTCATTAGTCGATTCCACATTAAAAGTNCGGAACGTCAAAGTGTAAGTAGAATTTTCACCAAAAAATAGTTTCAATTGTCATTAGTCGATTCCACATTAAAAGTTGATGCTATCTAATCTCCGTCCTTTGTTTTATCTAATACGTCAATAATTTTTGTAGTGAGCAGATAGCTCGAGAGAGGAAGGTATTTACGTTTTCTCGGATGCCACCTATTTAGGATGAAGATGGCTGTATACCCAGTAAAGCAATTTTTTTAACGCCCGTCTCCCCCTTCCCTAATAAAAACAATTTGCCAAAATAAAAAAAAAAGCAACTCCAGCGNCAATTTTTTTAACGCCCGTCTCCCCCTTCCCTAATAAAAACAATTTGCCAAAATAAAAAAAAAAGCAACTCCAGCGAAACATTGTAAATTTCAGAAGAATATGCAGCTGTATAATATCCGGAAAATGTACGTTTTGCTAATTAATATAATAAGCTCAACTTTGCCTATGGAGTGGTAAAAGCATACTTGATAATTTAGAACTCGGGTAACACAATCATTTCAAACCACGTCAGTTTGAAGTGTGTTCTGTCATGGTAGATCACAGGTGACCATCTGGAGAAGTGGGATTATCAAAAGTGAGATTCGCCTGCCAAAGGTCACCGGGATCAAGGTCAAAGGTCAAGGTCACCAACACTGAACATGGCGGACAGGATGGTCGCCGGGAGACCGGAATGACAGAGCATGAACAGCTCCGGTGCTCCACGCCAGACGCTGATGCCTCCGACTCGGCCAAATAATTCTACCATATGTCGTATCATAATTGTAAAATGTGTACGATCGTAGGTAACGAAGAAACAGAGCATTGAGTTCGAAGACTCTCTTACGTACCTTTCTCTTGTGTGGCAAATCCGCATCCGATCCAATCCATTTGTACATCATCTTGTTTTCGCTTTTTAATAGGTTCAGCAGTATCGTCGATTTCGGTCTTTACGACTACGGGATATCCATCGCTCTCCCTGAGCACTTCGAGACGACGAGTAACAGGCTTAAAAATTTCTTAATTTATAATGTCACGAGTCATTATGGCCCTCTTGGCTAGCAAATACTTCGAGCGAACAGACTGTATCATCCGATACAGATCGCTGGCAATGTCCGCCATCGCACTGATTATAAATTGTTATTGTGGCTCTCTTTTATAGGTTTAGTCGTGGGTCTCTGCCTAAATACTTTCGATTTTGCCCAGGCATTCTCTGCATACATCCAATATGTCCCTGCTGTAATTTTGAATATCTGTTTTGGCGGCAAGGTGGGAAATCGAGGTAGTGAATTTACGTGTCATATATCCTTCCAGGTTATCCACATTCTCTTCATTTTGCGTAAATGTCACATTCAATTTGTCGATAATTTGCCTTTGAACACTCGTCATGTGCTCGTCCATGGCCCCCATATCACGGACGATCTCGGTCTTCACACGCTCCATCTTCGCCCCGAGCTCGGACAGATAGTTGCGAAAGAATGTGTTCGGTTCGGTCAACATACTACGCAATTCCGCAATGATGGCATTACCAATCTCGAGGACGAAATGTTTAGTAGCAGCATCCTCGAATCGTTCGGGTTCGCCAACATTTCGAATTTTTCTTCTACCAGCATCGCAGGTTCCATCGTTTCTTGGTACGAGACCACCTCCAACTTCTTTTTTGTGAAAATGTGGCTTGATGCTACTTTGCCCGAATTTCGATATGTTGTAACTCATTCTCGACGGTCGGCGATGAACTGATCGAATCCCCGCCGGTTCCTCTCATTATATAGGGGGCCAGTCCTTAACGATCGTCAAAAATCCATATCATATTTCTCTTTCCAGCACAGGCACATAGACTCTTGAAATCTGATAAAATCATGTCTATATTGACGCAATCGTCATAAACATGCCGAAAATTCATATCGTCCATGCGAAACAGAACCTACATGTTTGCATTGTCGCGGAGCAGCTATTTGGGTCTGGGAGAATAAGTTCGGCCGAGGTATACGCAGTCCACCTTCGTGTGCCATCGCATCTAATGTACTCATGGATGCACTTTTTTTTTCGAAGGCAATTTCATCGATGACAAATATCGAGTTTGGCAATGCTTCACTAGGAGGCACGATGGTTTCATTATCACTGCAAGGGAAATAACCCACACCATCCACAGACTACTGTACTTGTACCAGCCGTTGGTAATTCGATTGATGGGGTGATTTTTAATATAGGCACACATTCTCAAACTGGAGGCCATTCTCTTCTTCCAGCAGGCTCATTAGGATGCATGCTTTTTCCCCGCAATTTGATGGTCCCATGATGATGCACCTCACGGTATTCGGAAATAGGCTTCCAAGTCGTGATTAGTGGGAGATATCTTCGTCTTCAGCATGAATGCATATTGGTAGAGTAACATCTTGCCTTGATAATACGTATGTTACCACGACTATCTTGCAGTGCAGGTGGTGCTAACTGTGGTGCTAACTACAGCGAGTGCGGTGCTAACTATGGTCCTTGCCGTACTAACTGCAGTGCATGCGGTGCTAACTGTGTTGCATGCAATGCTAACTGCGGTGCTAACTGTGGTGCGTACAGTGCCGATTGCAGTGCTTGCGGTGCTAACTACATTGTATGCAGTGCTATCTGTGGTGCATGCAGTGATAACTGTGGTGCTAACTGTGATGTGTGCAGTGCTGATTGCAGTGCATGCGGTGCTAACTGCGGTGCTAACTGTGGTGTGTCGTCACGACTAACGTCACGTAGCGGTGCTAACTGCGGTGCTAACTGTGGTGTGTGCAGTGCTGATTGCAGTGCATATGGTGCTAACTGCGGCGCTAACTGTGGTGTGTGCAGTGCTGATTGCAGTGCATGTGGTGCTAACTGCAGTGCTAACTGTGGTGTGTGCAGTGCTGATTGCAGTGCATGTGGTGCTAACTGCGGTGCTGATTACAGTTGCAGAGAACCAGTGCTACAAGTTTTAGAATGTGTCTTCAAAATATCACTCCGAGTTAACTGTCTCTGGCAGAGTTTGCACTGAAATGCCATACTTGAACTTTTCATTCTGCAGGTCATTATTTCATGTCGACGCATGTTGCGCAGAGCTGTAATTACATTACTGCAGAAACGACAAAGCAGATGCATCATTAGCATTTTACATCCTTACTGTTCCAAGTCTAAAACGTAACTGAAACAAAAAAAAAAGTATAACAGGGGCATATTTAAATTTTTCTCGGTCAGTTCACCGTGATGCCCCGAACACTGATCAACAATCTACCATTCGAGCTGCACACTCCCGGATACAGGTTCTGCGGGCCAGGAGCCAAGCTAGCTAAAAGGCTGACACATGGTGATATGGGTATCAACATGCTGGCTGAAGTATGCAAGCAGCACGACATCGCCTATTCCCAGCACAAGGATCTACAAGCCAGGCACCACGCAGACAAAATACTTTCACAGAAGGCTGATGAGATAAGAAAATTATCAGATACCGGACTCGTAGAAAAAATAGCCGCTTGGGGAATATCCAACATGATGAAGGCCAAGTTGAAGATGGGAGTGGGTGATACGAGCAAAATAATGGCACAGGTTAAAATGGGAACTGGTAAAAATAGCAAGAGAAATGCACAAGTGAAACGAAAAGCAGTGACAAAGGGAAGAAAAGCATGCAAGGCCAAGAAAACATCTACCGGCGGATTTTCTCCATTGCTTTTGCCTGCACATGGGGCCCTCGGGGGCCTAATTGGAGCCACGAGTGGTATCATCCGAGCCACCAATACAGCATCGAACGAATGGAAGCAGTTGTTAGAGGCACAAAGACACAATGCAAATATGGAAGCTATCACTATGGGTAAGAAAAATGGCCTAGGCCTCAATCTAAGGCCATGCACAGTAGGAGGCGGAAGTGTGCAAAAGCGGCGCAGCAGGAAGAGGCATTAATGAAATCTCTACCGAAACGACTGCTCGCAAACATGGAGTTGACACTCTTTGATTGCAAATTGTAAATACAGCATTCCAGGGGAGTGTTTATGAGAGATGCTTTGCCCCTAAACCCAAGATAGACGAATGTACCATCATTTATCTGGATACAGCAGCCGAGCATGGTATGCACTGGGTAGCTCAAAACACGAACTCGCAACTTCCGACCTCCATACCTCTGGAAACTGTTGGATGAAAAGAGGAAGAAAAAACACCTGACTGAGCAAGTACTACCATGAACTCGAATGGGACGAAGGCAAGATTCCATACCATTAGATAGGAGATGTAAAAAATGGGACAAACATTCAGACTATTATGACAGTTTTGGGAATTTGCATCCTCCATCCGAACTGCGATGGTACCTGAAAGGAACTAAACTGACATACAACTATGAGATGAAGCAGAGGCCTAAGGGAGCGTTCAAGTATTACGTAACGCAGTTTTTGAAGATTTTTGACCCCCCCCCC
>NQII01001919.1:118504-180141 GCA_002778355.1 Clitarchus hookeri | reverse complement strand
AAAAAAAAACAATTCAATTACAGTTACTGCTCCTCTGTCCACGGGGTTGCTAGCCACTCAGACTCTTTCATTACTGGCATCCTGAGAGCAAACGAAGAGGGTTCCGGAATTGTTTTTGTTTTTTAAGTGTTTCTTTAGCCGTTTTCCAAATTTCGTTGGCATTTTTTTGGCACAGTTGCGCTGGCAAGTCAGCATGAGAGTCTTTGTAGGCCAAAAACAGCTTATTATGTAAATCTCCCTCTTTTGAGGACATTACAGTAAATGAACTCACTTTAACAACACTAAGATAGGTACACAATAATATGCTTCTGCGTAAACACTAACAAATACTAATAACGAAAGCTAAATAAAAATGACGTACAATACAGTCAAGGGATTCCCCGTCAACCATAAACGAAAAGGGTTGCCAATTTGGGAGAGCAAATATAAATAGAGTACGATACTATTGAGGGATTCCCCGTAAAACATAAACAAAAAGGGTTGCCAACTTGGGAGAACAAAATATAAATGAAGTACGATACAATTGAGGGATTCCCCGTAAAACATAAACGAAAAGGGTTGCCAACTTGGGAGATTTTAATTTCCTAGTTTTTTATTAAAATAAAAAAAAACATGTTACGTAACGCGACGTTCGAACCCCCCCCCCCCCCTGTAACGCATCGTAACGTTTTACAAGACCCCCCCCCCCTTATTGCGTTACGTAATACTTGAACGCTCCCTAACATGTGGAACTGTGGACATTTGTGTCTTAGCTTTCAGGGTCGCTCATTCAAGTAATTGTATAAAATGGCTATACATCATAAGGCAACCATCAGTCATGTCGATAACGCTTACATTGATGGGTCTTATCTCCGAGCTGCATGTAGTATACTTTCTGTCACTCGACCTGGAGGTGGAATGGTGCATAGGCCTTATCGATTTTCAAACCTAAAATGCGATACCAAACATTGACGAAAAACTGCAAGTTGTATCTCGTAAAAAATTATATTGTTTCCCATGAGGTATCGCTGCCCATAGGCACTTATGAAATAGGCGACATTGCAAGGTACATTGAAAATTCGCTGATCCCCGAGACAGAATTTGAACTACATGGGAATCCTAATACTCTGAAGAGTGTTATCATATGCAGCTAAGATATCGACTTTACAAAACCGGATACTATCGGACCGATGCTCGTGTTCGAGCCACACATCTACGAAGTTGGCAAAACACACGGTTCGTATCAGGGTGTAAACATCTTGTGAGCCAATGTGATACGAATAAACTACAATTTAGTGAGTGGCACATACCACAATGGCAGGTCGAGCAATACGCTGCACGAATTTTCGAATATGGTCCCTCCAGGTTTTAAACTGGTCATAGCACTGCAAAGCATCATTTACGTTCCGGTCGTCGTGAAGAGAGCACCCGAGGTGATCGTGACAGTCGTCGACCAGCATGGAGAGTTGGTGAATTTTTGAAATTAAAAATCACTCTATGCCTGAATTCGAGAATATGGGAATAATATTTATGGCGACCAGAAGCAATAAAATAAAGTCTCGAGCAAAACCAGCAATCAGTACTCTGTAGGTCTCCAAGGAGTTAACAATGCTAGCAAGATTTTCCTCCGCTGTCTTGGCTTCAAAGTCAAACATTGTGGAAGATTACTTAAACATCGAAGAGATGGTCGTTTATGAAGACAGCATAATGAAGGTAGATTTTCATATGTACCAGCCTTTCCTGAGCGGACCGTACACACTACCATTGGAAGTTCAGATAGTGGTCCAACACCAAGATATCTGCTCTCTTCTTTGCCAGTCTTTCCTGAGAATTAGAGGGACTCTGGCAAAAGAAGATGGAACCAACCTAGCATCGACGAAAATAACGAGCAAATGAATTCTTCCCTCGATCGAGCGCTTCACGTATTTTCTCAATGATGTCGAGGTGGACCAGTCGCGAGATGTGTGGATAATCTAAACAATCAAAAAATACTTCTTGCTCATGCCAAATGAACTGTCTGTGTCCAATATGGCAGGCTGCTGGAGACAGAGGAACTGAAGCTACAGCCTATCGAATGGATGCTGCCTCATGTGGAGTAGACCACTGCTGAACAGATAAAAGTGTTGAAGAATATTGAAGACATAACCATGATTGCCAGCAAGCCAGCGCATCAACTGGATGGTGAAGTCGAGCTTTGCTCCTGAGAAACCGAGGAATATCATCGTTGGGCTACAGACTGGAAGACAACACAATGTGACAGTGAGCCATTCGCAGTTCGACACATGTCAAATAGAAAATGTGAAAATATTTTTGAATAGCGAAATATATCAGTATATTGATATGAATACGAACTTTGAAAATGGCCAGTACCTGCTGGCATATCAAACGTATGCTCAATTACAAAATGCATATTATAGTTGCCCCCAATCCACGACACTGAGCCCTGATACTTTCAAGCATTGGTTTTCGATGTGAGTAAACAGGATGAGTGTATTAACTCCTACGTAATCATTTGCAGTATCGAATTCACTACAGACGAAACATACCTTTAAAAATGTTCGCTATTTTCCTGATACCTCACGACCAGCTTATATCATACAATTGTCGAGACAAGATCGTCAAAATACTGTCGTGAGCGCAGCCGAGAATATATACATATAACTTTTCACACACTATACTGTTTAGTCATCTTCGAGCATCGTCAACTTCAAGATGTACTCTAATCTGCAAGGTTACCAGAGCCAAAATGGATTCGTGTTCAAGGAGATCGCAGGCACCTATGTCGATGATGGTAAAACACGAACCCGCTATTTCCTACCTCCATACCCCTGGAAACTGTTGGACGAGAAGAGCAAGGAAAAATACCTGGCTGAACAAGTACTACCATGAACTGGAATGGGACGAAGGAAAAAATTTCATATCATCAGATGGTAAGTATGCTGTGTGACTTGCTGATGCAGAACCTGAAGGCCCCGATTTATGTAGCTGGATCTGAGCAAAAAAAATGGCTTAGCAACTTGTGTAAATTTTAAGTGAAGATTATCGACATGCAGACTGAGTATGGATGTCCTTCGCTTCGTAAAATTTTTAAAATGTTCGGCGAGTCTCATCGTTATGTCTGTGACAGGTCACAACCTGACTGGGCCTGCACACCGAATAAGGTGCAGCTTCTATGCAAATGGTGCACCTCATCCTTGGACCAAGAATTGGGTGCCTACGAGTAAACACGAAATCATCCGAATCGAGCCGAAGTTTTCTACAATTCTTGACATGCATATAAAGGCAGGAGCATCTCCCCGCCTTCAGTTGGCTTCCAGACACCAGACGAAGATGTATGGATTTCACCCTGGGACTGTTTATGTGAGTGTCACACCCGGTCACTCTACCATCGAATATAGCTATTGGGACACCGGCTACCTATGCACATACAGAGAGAGTTGTGATAGTAGTGGCATGCAGCATTGGAAATTTTCGTACTTTCCCCTGATGTTCGAACCAAGCCAGCAGCTCATAGCATGTTACGAGCCTGGGAAGAGTACAGTCTTTCACATGCGTCCTTCAACACATCTTCCCACCAGCATCGAAGATGTGTTGTATTTTTATGCGTGCACAAATGCGATAGCCACAGATTGCACAGAGGGAAACTCGCAGCCACCAGTCGAGACTGCTGAAGCCTCGAGCCAGACGACCAGAAGTTGGAGAACGCCTCGTAGGCACCATGTGGCCATCATCAGTTCCACGAAAGACGATGCTGCACCTTCCGATGAATGTGCCTCCAGCTCCGGAAATGAGCCAGCACCTACTCGCCAACGTTGCTGTCTTCGCCCAGCAAGGTGTATTCCCGAGGCTGTTGATGCTGGTTCCACCACCGCAGACCTTGTATCGATGAGCCAGATGTTGGTACTACAATTATCAAGCCATCGATCAAAGAGGAGCCCAGTCTACACTGCAATGATAATACAATGGATGGTGGATCGGAGACAAGTATTGCTACTTGTATCGAAGGTCTTTGTGGTAACCCTGCGATTTGTGCAGCCCTTTGTAGAGTGCTGTTGCTTACCACCATAGGTGAATTGCTTAGCATTTTATGAGATACCCTAAAATCATAATTGAATATCTGCAGATTAAAAGAACATAATTTGTACTCTGTTTGAGGAAAATTTTAAATAATATGATATCGATTTTGTGTGGATTTTGTTAATATTATTATCTGTATAATAAATTTTGTGTAAAAAATATTGGTATTTGCTTTTGTTTTTTCACCTCTACATAATTATTACACTGATATTAAAAAAATGCATTATTCGAAATATTGCTTTCAGTGTGAAGGAAGTCAATTGAAAGGAAATATAAACACTACATAGCACATACATGTATTTGCGTAAGACTAATTCAGGCCGAAGCCTGTTGGTGATCGCATAGATGGTATTTTGAATATATATATAGTCTTTTAGGTTGAAACATGTAGTGATTAAGGGGTATGACAGGTAGGGTGTTGGTCATGCAAGGGGAAAGAGTGGTGGGGGATGCAATTGGTATTGTAAATAATGTCACCTTCTGTGGAGGTTCAGCAGTTGGTTGACGGAAGAGTTTGGATAGTATTCTCTAGCTTCTGTAGTTTCGCATCTAAGTCTTATTCTGCATCTGCGATGTATTCGGACACTCCAGAGCTAATTATATCTACAGCAGCGCCATCGACTTCTTCGGGAGTGGTACAAGCAGTGCCAACGCCTTATTCGAGTGGCATGCCTATAGTAGCATCGCCATCGACCTCTTCGGATGAGCTACCTACAGTAGCACTACTGCCATCTGCTATGGGCATGGTACCAATGCCACCATCGACTTCTTGGCCCATACCACCGATTTCTTGGGTATTATCTTCGTCCTCTTCAGTCATATTATCTACCTCTTTGGCTGATGCACCTATAGGTCAAACCAGAATTTCCTGGGTCTTCGGGAATGTTTGGCACAGGGCCTGCAGAAGTGCCATCCAGTTCTTGAGCTGTGACAACCGCATCGCCAACTGGACCATCGACCTCTGTTCCAGCGACAACTGTATGGTCAACCACCTCTGCTGAACCATTCCGAAATTATAAGTGTTGCTTCTGTGAAGAGACCTTCACTTGCAGCAGCAGTGCCCGTCGACATGAGAGGCATGGCTGTACAAAGATCCGAGCCCAAATAAAGTACACTTGCTCGAAATGTGGTGTGTCGATTGCATGGATGGATGGTCTAAGGGTGCATATGAATATGTGCAAGGGGTTTCCTCCATGTAACATAAAGGATGGGCCTTCACAGCTATCGACATATGTTGACCTTCCCGACTTAATCAAACACAAATATGCTGTAATTAATCCCCACAACTATGACAACCAATGTTTCAAGTGGTCAGCATTGACCAGATTTGTTAAGTAGTCACATTCGCAGTGTGTGGACAAGAGGTATGCCGAGGTGGAAGAAAAGTTTGATTTTAGCGGACTGGATTTTCCAACTCCTTTAGAGCAAATAAGGGTATTTGAGAACAACAACCCTCGTGTGTCTTTAAATGTGTACTCTCTGAATGCTAGGGGGAAAGTGGTGCCATCACATGTGACTAAGAACGAAAAACCTGAACATATCGACCTTCTGATGGTAATGGTCGAAACAAAGAATATTTTGCATTATTGTTTCATAAAAACTTTTCACGACTGGTTAACTCGTAGATTACTTCGCATTGGAACAATTTTCATATCTGCAAACAGTGTTTTCAGCATTATACCGATTACCCACGAAAATCACGACTCATTGGGGAACAGTGCCTTTCAATACACAAAACAAAGTGTGAAATTTTTTTTTTAATGTGTGTATGTGTTTTCTCATTTCGCACATTATCAAATAAAAAAAATTGTTTTTAAAATAATATTTTGTGTTTTAGTTATTTAAAAAACCTCCAATTTATAGAAAAATATTTTAAATAAAAATAATTATGTTGAAAAATAAAACAAAACATTTAAATATGACAGTTTACATACTTTGCAGGAATGGTCCTTGTCACCATTCGGTACAGGCCGATAGCAGACAGAATAATAGAGAAATTAACACCACGTATGGGTTGAAAATAGTTTCCAGTATGGAGGGTGCCAACAGCACCACATATACTTAAAAAAATAAACAAATATGGCTGCCACCTGGTGGCTAAATCTACAACTCACCTGGTGGCAACATCGATTATTAATACTCTAGTGCCACCTAAGTGATGTAATAGTAAACATATGAAACCCAAGAGGGGGGCCTCAGCAATGTATAAAAAAATGACAAACAAAAAACCAAGATGTCTGCATACAATAGAATGAGTTATGGTGAGAAGGTGGGGAGGGGAATTTTAAGCCAATGTGATTGATTGGAGGTGGGTCAGTCATCTACTGGACATGGTGCTGGGATTTTTGAAGGTCACTGGGGTTAAGGTTAAGGTCACCTGCATCTAACATAGCGGAAAATATGGCTGCCGGGGGATCGGAATGACAGAGCATGAACAGCTCCGATGCTCCGCGCCAGACACGGATGCCCCCGACTCGGCCAAATCAATCTAATCATTACATAAACATGAAAATAAATTTTTTGTGTATAGGTATACATCTCCATTAATATTAAATAAATTTCAGCTCTTTTCCCGAAGTTTTTTCTCTGAACTGAAGAGGCATAGCAACACTCTAAATCTGAATATGCTATTTTAATCTCTAAAATTGTATTCTACTGAATCTTCAGTAAATGTTACCTACTGGCGAATAAGTGGAATGCACAAAGGTTTTACTGCCAAACCAGTGCAATTCACTAGGAATAAGAAGAAATCACTGTTTAATCAGCGAATACCAGAAACTACAGTAAAATTATCACTATAATTTCACTGATTCAAGTGATAGCAGTTTCAACAGATTTGCAATCCAATCCGCTGATTTAGAGCAAAATTTAATCGTTTTGGTTTTAGATCGAATGATTCAAAGCCTGCTGTAATTCACTTAATTACACAGTATACATAAGTTACATGCTTGATGTCTTGTTTTTCGCACATTCGAACAACGTTAATCTATACATCGGGCAACCATGGCTGCAATAGGCGTTTTATTTGGACAAAAATGTTCTAGGTTCGAGTTTGAAGTGAAATTTATGTGGAAGGTCATATTCTTATACATTAAACATTTAAGTTTTTGACGGTCTTGGCTCTGATATTGAAATCTAGATTATTTTCTTATCTTATCCACCACGTAAAAATAAATCCAGACATGTAGATAATAAAGACGATACCAATAATAAAACAATTTTTGTTAAAAATCCTACTTTGGCCGTTGTGTGCGCGTGTTTGTCTATGAACACACACAGATTAAAACAAGAAGTTCACGATATAACTAATGAGCCTACTTTCCTCTACATTGATGCAAATAATTATGATGAAGTTTTTAAAAAGTTATATAATAGACGGGTCCTTACAAAACGTTGACAACGATATCATTAGAGATGCAATCAGAAACAAATTCCATACTAGTGAGACAGTTACAAATACACACGTGCCTTACCTGGGACTCGAACACAGGACGTCTCGTACCGGAAGCTAGCGTGCAGCCAACTGCATCACAGAGGTAGGATTCAGAGCATCAATTTCGGTAATAATCTTTCTAAATTTTTGGTAGACTGGGTTTAGCAACTTAAATAAATCTACGGGAGCATCATTTTGAAAACAAGCGTATCAATCACTTAAATAACGTACGTTTGCATAGCCTAGAGTAGCACAACCTGTGTACTTAATTGGGTAGACTGGTTGATATGTGGCATAAAAGCTTTAGTTTCTCTTTTGGCGCTATCGTACAAAAATGCTTAAAAACGGACTCTGTATAGGCATATATGATGCGTCTAATAGATAGTGTCAATATAAAAAGTTTGGTTGAAATGTGTTAAATTATTTAATAGATGTGATTGAATAATTTAATAGATATGATTCAATTTAGTATATATGGTTAAATGAAAAATGCCTGACCCACTTAAATTATGTAAGTTTACATGGCCTACTGTGGTACTTGTATAAAGATGTGGTAAGAATTGGTTGATTTGCTTCCTGGATATGGCATAATTGTTGTATTTTATCACCTGGCACCATCTTACAAAAAGCCGGCAATAGATGATCTTTATAATGATATTTGATGCTTTTAATTGCTACTTCCCACGTGCGAAAAACTGGGAGCGACCCCGCTGGGAATAGAGCCCTGTTAAACTAAGTGTGACCACTACACCACCGCGGCACCGAAGAAATTTCGAATATATATGTATATCCATATATACACATCCCTACATACACATACATAAATATCGAAATCTCGTTTAAAAAAGTTAGACGTAAAGAATTAGCTTGCCATTGGAACAATAAGCACGTTAACATGAACGAGTGAAAATAAACCATAATCAGCAAAGGACAGTTACAGCTGCGGATAACTCTATGACGAAGTTTCATAGATTTACTTGTGGTTTATACCAGTTTACAGTGGGTTCGACTGGTACACGTATTTCAGTGGTTATCATAAATTACTAATTGGACAATGATTCTTAAGTCAACAAAACAACCAAATTATTAAAAGCATATTTTTCCTCTTATTATTTTTCCGAAGGGGGGAAATATAATTAAAACTGCAGCACTCATGATTCATTTACAAATATAAAAATTATAAAATTATGCTTTTTTTACCCGAGGATTAATGCATTTACATTAACAATGGACAGTTTACAAACTTAAAAATGTCTGTTTCCTTGGCTCATTTAGAGGATGATCTTTGAATCTAGCAGAGTTATTAAACACCAATAAATTGTTCAGTAATAACTGCTGGCCACTCACAACTCTGCATTGTTCCCCAACCAGTTGCATCCCTTTTTTTTTCAGTTACATCCACTTTCGCATCAGGAAGAACTGGCACAGTGAATTTATTTTGCTTTAATTGTGTACTTATCTGAAAGCTTTCAGGATATGCAACTGCTCTTCTTTTTTCAGAACTCAAATTAACGGGTTTAATTATATGAATTCTTATCTCACAAATTGTATCTATCTTAAATCTAAAAACGTATCGCGCAGAAAGTTTTTGCTACTTGTGCTTTGTACGCACGCTGGTTTTAAATAAAAAATATACTTGAAAAGTTCTTGAAGAAATGCTTTACGGCGATATCAAGTGTCCAAAGTTCAGATTAGGTGTTGCAGATAAAATTTATTTTAGATTTCTTCTGCTTGGCAAGGAGACGGGGAATTTATTACTTACATATTACATAAACAGCTCGTACAGTCTTAAAGAGAGCTGGCGACTAATGTTATACTTTAACAATCCTTACTTTTATTACCTTTAAATTACAATTTTTAACGATAACTAATATCTCATTCAGACGGAATAAGTTTGGTATCTATCCCATTATTCCCATCAACGGTCATGGCATTCGAATGTAATTACGTTTCCACCATGATCGTTATATCCATATAAGTACAAGCATACAAGGTTATCCCACTGATGGTGTTGAATGTTCATTAGATATTAAAGGACATGCAAGAAAAAGAACAATAATTATGTTTAAGCTGAACGACAAGACAAAATACTCCCACGTATTAAATAGTGGTTAGCATAGGACATTTACTGCAAGGAGACAAAGAAAACAATCACTATTTTAAGTCGCTCCTGAAATGTATCTGTACTGGCAATCTGCATTAAGAAAGATTAGCCTCTCTCATAGAATCAATTCTCATGATGTAGAATTCGCCAGGATATCTACCAGTATCTATAATTATGAAGAATGAAGGTGGCTGGAAAATTTAACTGCAAGTGATGTCATATTACGCAGAGTCCTAAAGAAGATGGCGCTCAGAGTTTTCTTACGGAGTGCAGAATGTTGAAAAATAGCGCTGACCATAATAGCATGAATATGCAGTAGGTCACAAGTTCAAATCTGATAGTTCAATATCATTGCTCTCAATTGTACTTTTAACAGTGGTTTATATCACGCTTTTCTTTTTATACTGAGTAAAAACAACCCAATGGTAATATTGTCGCCTGCTAAAGAGGGCCAAAATTAATTTATGACAATTTACTATGTACCGAAAACTAAATGCAATGCAAAAAATCAATACAATTTTATCTAGGAAATGATAAATATTCCGTGAGTTTGATGCCCTGTGTTACTTATATAAACGGGAGAACATTGGCAACAAATATTAATGTATGAATAAATGGCATAGTTTTTTAGCGTGCAGAAAATGTAGTTTAAGCTGTTTGTTATATTATAGCTCTTGCCAAATATCATTTAAAGTACACAATTTAAATAACAAATGCGTACTGTACAAACGTGAAAGTTACTACTTTCAAGTATATATTATATAACCTAGATGCTGAAAACTGATAATTTTGTGGAAGTTACGTTAAATACATAGTAATTGGTTTGACATACTGTGCATAAATTAGGGAATTTAACACTTATATTATTAAAGTTTGTGGCACAAACATAATAATACTCCCACTGAATTGATTACAAAATGTTTCTGTATCGGTCAGAACGTTTCTTTGTTTGCTCTTTAACTAATATTATAAATCATGGAACATAAATAAATTTACAGGCAACCTTCTCAGCCTATATCGACGATGAGTTAGGCCTATTCAAATAATAGTGTTCCGGGTTTGAATTCAGGATAGGCCAATGATGTGCCATTTTTAGATGTGAGTTTCTGTTAATTTAGCTTGTAAGGAACTCTCGGTAAGCTTACTGGCATAACATCTGTGGCGATAATACATCAACATTATTGTTACGCGCTCATTGCTTCCCATCCCACACGAGCGAGTGGAAGTAAAGGACAGCAGTTATACGATAGCGGCGGCAGCAAGTCAATAAATTGTTTTGAATGAACAGGCGAGCGATAGGTCGGTGGCTGCGTATATGTTACAGAAAGAGAGCGGCCATTCATAAAGGACGCCGCCACACACACCGATTAATTTATCGCCGCTCGCGCCTCGCTGACCCTGAGAAGCTCACATTTCTCCATTTAACACACGTGAAAGGCGTCGTCATCGCCATTACATTTCCCAGAACATATTGGATTGAAGAGAACGTTCTAGACGGCACCTACCTCAAGTATAAATACCACACGCAGGCCTCTGAGGGGGCAGTGATTAAGAGCCGAGAGTTTGGCGTCTCGCGCGATCTTAAGCGACAGTTGGACGATTCCGGAGCGACGAGGAACGACTGCAGCGATCTGCGAGAGTGCGTCGGCGAGCTTGTGTGCAGTGAAGAGTGGGGCTGATCTGAGGGACTGTGGACTGGATTCGTGAGTGAAAATACATTCGGGACGATGGAAATAGACAGTTTTAACTAAACGTGTGAAAATAAATGGAGCAATTTAAGGGACATTAGCAAGAGTAAAGATAAATACTTTAATTGAAATGGAGATAGTAATTAGTTATTGCACTAAATAAGAATAATAACAATTAATAGGACGCTCAGACTGGTAAATAACAGATGTTTGACTGCTTGTAGCATTGAGAATAAATATAATTATTGAATTTAGTTTTTTCATTTTTATTAAGACCTCCACCTTCACGAACTCGGATACGCCCCTCAGGCATTCTTGTAACAATATTATGTCTATCTCATACAGAAGTAATCAGCATTTTTGTTTGGACGATAAAATATACAAGAATCAAAACACCGAAACGCCAAAAACAGTATCCAGATAATGGTAAAATTTAAAAAAGAAACGTGTCTTAAAACCCATAATCCTTCCATGCTGAACTCTATACAAACTTTGTACGAATAGAGGTTTACTGTAAGAAATTTTAAACATCCTTTTTGCTCTCATCAGTTAAGAAAAAAAAATTTAAAGTAAATGATGTACCAGGCATTGCCATTAATGGTATTATAATAGTATTGTTACTTGTACCTCTGAGGAGCGTATCTGAATTCGTGTGGAATGGAGGTCTCAATAAAAATAAAAGAACCAAAATTTATTTTTAATTTATTCAGACAGCTATTATTTACAGCATTAAATTATTTGTCTCCACTATTACTCTTTTTATTTCACAGTGATAGCAATTTTTAATATCTATTTCAACTCTAATTAACGTCTGTCTTTATGTCTCTGCTTGGTTATTTTAAAATGACTCATGCTCATCATTAACACATGTTCAGACTATCTGCTACCATAATTGGTAATGTCTTTCACTCACGCAACCAGTCCAATAGTCCAGCCTGCAGTCGTTCTCTTCACTGCTCTGATGTCAGCAGTCACAGATTTCTCGCTCGCAGGTCACTTATCTCGCAGCACGTTTCTTTTCTTGCAGTCTTCTATCGTAGAAACTCATCCATTCAACAGCTGCCGGCTCGGAGGCCCGATGCTCTTTGTATAGCCACTGACCTTGACCTGAAAGATTTTATTACACTTGGAAGCAATTATGCATTAATGTATAACCATATAAAACCAAATTTATAATAAACCAAAATATAAAATGGCAAATTTTTTTCAAGAACTATAATTTGACTATCAGCTACCTCCAGCGCATATATTCTTTGTGAGGAGAGATCAGCAACTTTCTCACATTTTCACTGAACGAGGTAAAACCTCAGAGTCCTTTTTTTCCTGGAGCTTCTATGGTCTGTTCACTGATTACCGACTATGTGGCTGGTCATTAACTTGTCGGTGTGATTACGCATGATTCTGTAACTATACTGCGTGAAGTTTAGATTTTTACAGAACGACAATCGATGTTTTCTTGTCACCAAACCTACCTACTTGAAATGACCTGCGAAAATGACATCTGCTACGTGCAGACACTTAAGATTATTCGGCCAGTCATCACCAAAAATAATGATTTCATTATCGCAGCTTTCATAACAGAAAACACAGTAAAACATATTCGTAATTATGCAGAAACACGTGATCACTACATGCATGCTATGTGACATTTTGTGGTTAGCTTAATGTTTAAGTAAAATTGGCGTGGGTCCGTTGTACCAAAGGTTCACTGAAATGTCAGCGTATTCCTCCCTTTTTCGTCAACGTAATTACTTATATGTAATCAAGCACACTGAACGTTATTGTACTACACGGAAATAGCACTCTTGTTTTTTTGGGTGTCATTTCCTTACTTTGTCGAGTTCCGGACTCTTCAAAATTGTAACGACTGTAGACATTCCGCCTTTAAGATGTTTAAGTATAACGGCTGTTTTATTTCAACACTTATTCTGCCACTAGCAATATTCTTAAACCCTCTATAAATTTCTATGTTAACAAATTTTAAAAACCTATTTTTCATGAGATACAGCTAACCCTAATTTAATGAAATCTTGTTTAAAGCTCGTAAATTATAGCCGAATTTCCTTACACACACAGTAAAGTCGCATCATTATTACGACCAGCTTAATTCAAGAATAATTGTCTTATGCAGCACGGACAACAGCTATACGGCGTGGCAGTGATTTAGTACGACGGTGGAAGGTTGCTAAGGTTGTCCGAGCAACGCAGAGTACAGTGCATCCAAGTCCCTAAAAAGTGGGCGGTAGAGATTCCATACAACAAACATGGTTTCAAAGCTGCTCTATTGTTCAATTGTGTTCACGTCTTTGACATTAAGGAGCCAAGGATGCTCTGTTCGTGATTCTCCAGCCACTCTTCACCCCATGACGATTCTGGCTTTACGACATGCGCTGCTGAAAGACCTCATACTTTCCAGGAAAGGCAGTTAGCTTGTGTGAGTGTACGTGTTATCCTAGGACGGATAGATAAACAACGCAGTTAAGAATACCTTCCAGATTTATGAGTGGACTAGAACAATGGCAAGGAAACATTCCCCAGACCATAAAGTTGCCACCGCCAGCTTGCGTTTCTCCAACAGTGGTTGTAGGGTGTTTCCTCCCCAGACAACCAACGTCCATCCGTTTGACGGACCATAAAACGTGACTCAATAGGAGTCAGCAGTTACAGCATATCGTGTAAGACATAGCATGATATAAATATGTAGGTACTTGTCTTATAACGATTTTTGGTAAGGAAACATCAGTAATACATCGATCAGCACTTTGAAGGAAAGCATTGAGTATTGTCAGACAATTCTCTGTGATCTAGAATATCAAATGCCTACGCCATAAAGGCGATTCCGCAAAAACGCATTATATCAGTTAATAACACAAGCGAAATGCTTGCTGGATATTTCAGTGAAACAGTATTGCTTTGCTGGGAAAGGGGAGAGAACCAAAATAGCTGGTGATTTTATGAAACACGTTTATGGCAGATTTTTTGTTACCGTGTGATACGTAACATCTACTGCAAAACCGAGCGAATCAAGATAAGACTCGTCTTTTGAACTCATAATTGATAACAGCACTTCATGTAGGCAAAATAAACTTGAACATTAATTTTACAGTGTTTCACCAGACAAGAAAACTCAGATAGAATGGTATCAAATACGAGATTAAATATTGACAGAGGGTAAAAAAAAAAAAAACTGGTTTAATTTGGTTGAAATAATTCTGAATAAATGTATACCGTTATATTCACGCTGAATAATAACTAAGTAAGACATGAAGTAAAGTAATAAAGTTTTATTTCGTTATGCTAAATAAATTGCACGTGGAGGACATTTAATCTGCGATAGAAGTGTCTAAAATAAGTGACACGTCATAAATGAAAATTGAAAATTAAACACAAATGTTTGCGAGTTATGCGATCGAAATATTTTATATTCCTAGGCATAAACTTGTACAGTCTACAATATAAAAATTCTTCTAACTATCTTAAAGGAACCACAAAGCAGGATGGAAACCACTTTACTGAAATAACGTGCTCACAATAGTAGCATTTCTGGAACTGTCGCTAATTGCCTCCTAGAAGCGCGAATCTCTTTCGCAATGCTAAAACGTAACACTCGAAAATTATTTACATTTCTGGCAAGAATAAAATGTCATGAGGGGATAACCCGGTGTTCGATATCCATCACGAAGTTGGCGTTAAAGAACTGGGCAAACAGCGCATTGGTAACAAAATGTATTGCTAAGTCAGGACAACCAGTCTCTAGGAATTTTCTCTTTGCATCTTCTTTCAAACATCTAAGAACTTTAAGGACTGTGAAAAGGTATGTTGTAAGTGAATTTCCGAAATGTATAAACAAGAAGAAAGTTCGAACTG
Source organism: Clitarchus hookeri (assembly GCA_002778355.1). Taxonomy (NCBI): domain Eukaryota; kingdom Metazoa; phylum Arthropoda; class Insecta; order Phasmatodea; family Phasmatidae; genus Clitarchus; species Clitarchus hookeri. The sequence continues at coordinate 164,993 of NQII01001919.1, read as the reverse complement.
TTTAATACAGTTCGGTGAGGTGTTTTTATTGACAATATATTTGAAGTAACAAAACCGTCATATACGGCAAAAGTTGATGAAGTGTGTAGTTTTCAAATAAAATACTGTTGACGGTTTTTCGAAGAGTAACGTATACAATCACAAAATCAATATACATGCAAAAGTTAGTGTTTTAAAATTTATAAAAAATTAGTATCTATAACTTAATAAAAACAAAATTAAAACAAAGCCCCTTTCTTAATTTGAACCCAATTTCGTCGTCTTAAAACCTACTGTTAAAATATTTTGTTAAAAAAAGTATTTTTTCGTGATGCGCTAATTTTAATAGCTTACATAATACTATTTTTTATATTTTAAAACTACTGTTAGGCATGTTTAATGTTTATGTGTTTTACATGCCTAATTTTTCGCAAAAAGTTGTCAATAATTTTTAAATTGATAACTAAGGACTGTATGAACAATCTGTATATCCTAGTTACCAACATTAAAATATTTTGCCAATAAATCAAACCCCATCAAAATATATTAAGAAATTCTTTTCTTGAGTTGGCATCTTGGGAATTCACACACTGGGGTATTTCCATAGTCATTAATAACAATGCAGCCAGATAGTTTGTCCTCACATGAATTGAATGTGCCCGATTGCATTGCCAGTAAAAACATTCTATCAGAACGTAAGTTCCATTAATTTCCACTGGCGGTTTTTTTAAAAGATCGTTGTCAGCTGTAGTTTACCAATTTAAATAAATCTTTTTCCCAGGCTGTAAATAAAAATTTTACGTTTGTCAGGGGCTGATTCTATTTTGACGTCAGTATGTAATGAAAAACGTTTACGGTAACTGGCTTATATTTTAAAAATTCACTGAGATTTATCTTAAGTGACTCCTGTGATATCTTAGCAACGTTTTCAATATTCTGCGGGTTTTGGAACTCGTCTTAATGAATGATAATCCAAAATGTGTGATGCCCTCGTCAGTTTTGCTAGTTAATAGAGGCCACAGTGATCGTAGTCTTCTACAGATGGTTGGCATTTCTGAAGCTGTTTTGCCGCTTTATCAAAGCTGAACGAAAATTTTATATACACACTTTTTTCAGTTAGTCTTTGTAGCATTGGAGGCAAACACTGATTTATGTCTTAAACCATACACCACATGAATCGTATTGCCATTTAGAGCACAAGTGTTTAAAAAGGCACAGCGCCAAATTCATGAGCTCACTGAAGTGTCTTATGAAAGATCATTCGCCCGTGAGTTGTATCTTCTTCACGTGATATTAAAAACCCAGTATTTAGCAGTTATAATATTGTTTTGTGACATAATCCTATTTCCAAGTTTCGATGACTCAATGGATTCCAAGCAAGTGGACCAAACTCATCACATAATGTACTATAGCAAATGTTTTTAGTCCCAAGAGAGACAGTCGTTTAATGTCACTCTTAATTGAATGTCAGTATACACATTTATTTCGAAAAATGCACCCAATATCGGAAAAACTTTGAGTAGGAATTAATAGTGTGATGGGATTTTTAAGAACATTAATGTGAATGTTTACTTTCGCGATTATACTGTAACAAGTAATGACTCATTGTTAAGGTGGTGGTATAATAAATATTACCCCCAAAGTTTTGTAATACGTAGCAATTTATACAATTATGTAGTAGCCACCAACTGGAATGATCTAATCAAACGCTCACAGAGACTTTTTAACTTTCAATACATTATTTTGCATCTATTAACAAAGTTTAGGGTGGTTTTTGTGAAGTACATGAGGTAATGTTTTTACACTGATGAAATGTGATTTATACCAAGTTCATGGAGTTAGGCATAAAATATAAGTTACAAAACTAGCACGTGATATACCTTACAATCTATATAAGTGTCGAACGAAGATAAGAATACGAATGCATTGATTTGTATGAAGCACGTTTTGGGAAACCACGCAATTATAAATTGCACTCTTAAACCTTGGAATACGTTATCATTGCAGTTTTTTCTTGTCGTTCAAAGTGTGCATTCACGAGGGAGAATATATAAGTGCCTTGTCAAGGGAAGACTTTACATTACGTGTAGACTCACAATGTTGAAATTTGGCGTCATTCTCGTACTTCTGATCAACGGTCTGGGTGAGCAAAGAAATAATTTTAATTCCTTGTAAGAAATGGCGACGTTCTGGTAAATAATGGTGGCTGCAGAGTAGACTGAAATTTGGTTTCGGCTTCCTCACGAGCTACTCTTCAGTCCACGTTATATTTGACACTAATGGCAGTGGTATGTTCCACATTGGGTTTAATTTAGCCAAAGCCAGTATAAGAGGGTTTTCTCTAAATACACCAACATGCCAATTTTTCGAACACTGCTAAGTTGAAATAAAAAAAATATATGTATAAAAAATTACCTTGCATTAGTAGCGAAGGCAGAAATTTATTTTGGTGTGGGGTTGAGATGGGTTCTCTCTTCATTGATAAAACAGAGCGTATAAAAATTGTCAGCTAAAGAACAACAGTACACGTGAATATCTGTACTTTCATTTCACTTATTTTAGTTTAGTTATTTTTAATATTTTGTTACATTCGTTTTATATATGTAATTTCTTATTTTGCTGATAACTAACAATATTTATTGCTTTTCTTATGTGTCAATCATATTTAGGAAGGGTTGGTGGAGGGGGTTGAAGCCGGAACCCTACCCTTACCCTTGACCTTGTCTACGTACCTGCCCTACACCCGTAACACTTAATTTAAAACTGATGTTACACATATTTATTTTAATTTAAGAATGTAGAACATGATAATACAAAACATACAACAGAATTAAAACTGAAATACAAAACTTTTAAAAATATTTCTCTTAAATATGAAAAAAAAAAAAAATTAAAATATTATTAGTTATTCAATGAATTAATACAGAATTTTAAATATAAAATATTGTACATGAAGGTGTGATTTTGGCTTATTTTGAAGGGATTTTTAGTTTCCAAACATTTTAGTTTTATACGTTTAAAATAAACGACAATTACGACAATTTTCATAATTCACTTAGAAAGAGCAACAATATTCATACAACTGTGTTTATTTATGAGTGGCTATAGTACAAACGGCTCGATGTTTAAGTTATAATACAAAACTTTCTGGATAAAACCTATTGAACCTGTTAATTGAAAGCAGCGTTTCCATCTTGATTGATAAATCCAAAACAGTTATTTAAAACATTATTTTTTATTTAAAGTTTTTTTTAAATCCATAATATAACTGAACTGGTTATTTAGTACACTATTTTTATTCACTTGGTCTGTAATGACACCGACCATAGAAATACATTGCATTAAATTTGCACGACTAACACAGACGTACAATTATTTTAAGCTTAATTATAATTTTTTATAAGTTATCAAACGTGCTATAATTATCTGCTATTGCATTGTATTACCAGTTGGTCTTCCAGCCAGCCAGTCGGCCATTGGAAAAAATGAAGTCGAAGAAAGAATCGTAAACGGCCAAGAGGCAGATATAAAGGACTTCCCGTACATAGTAAGTTGCATAGTCTTACATGTATACTTATGTAGCTGTAATTACTTCAAATTTAGAAGTATGACAATATTACTTTTAGTTTTAATTCTAAGTCTGATGACCATAATAACAAATTCCCCTGCATGTTTGGGTGAAAGGATTATCAGTATTGTTCTGCATAACTAAAGCTGAAGCGTAGAAGCTCAACAAACCATTAAAGTAGCAACTTTATTCCAGTAGTAAATTATATATTGTTTAAGTTAAGAAGAAAATATTTAGAGCGGTTCTTTCATTCCTGTTTAAAAAAAAATCCTTGGTATATGTTTGGCCACATTTCCCCAATAAACGTTTGCAAATCAATCAGTAAACGTCATTTTAAAGTTTTTTCTTTTATTTTTACATTTTATTCGGGATTACTATTGTAACTGCAAAACAAAAAAAAATTATGGTTCATAAAGATAGTTGATTTTTTAGGTTGAATCCGTAGACACACACACACACACACACACACAGCTAAAGTTTAAAACTCACGCGTATTCAACCCCCATTTTTAAAGGCAAGCAATATTTCTTCGCAAAACATCCCAAGCACTGCCCGTTAAAGTTGTTAAAGAATTAATTTAATTTTTATAAATTTTACGGATGTTTAATGGTTTCGTGACATTGTATCGACGATAATATAATTAAAATACCAAATAATTTGAGAAATAACATTTATATTGTTTTTGACGTAAATGTGAGAATTTTAATTTAAAATCATGATTCGTACAAATTTCTAAATTTTGTTTAAAAATAAGTTTTGGTTTAAGCTAGAATGCTCATTAAACTCACAAAAACAGCGTGCTGCATTTTTTAAAATTATTTGATTTACCTGCGGAATGCGTTTAACTTCTGGCTATATTGACTTCAAATTTTATCTCATAAGTTACAATTGAAATACAAGCGAACTACATAACGAATTTTCTAGAAATAATATTCACGACATTCAAATAACATGAACAGTTATTTTCAGCTGTAGCATAACACATTGATGTTTTTCAGTTTTGAGATTTTTACATATATTTGCAATTGCTATAATTCGTTTCATTCGATTTTGAGAAGTTATTTTCCTCCACTACCATACTTTTTGATACTATGATTTCATATCATAACGAATAAAGTATATAACATGCCAAAAAATTACAAAATAATTTTAGCCACTTGAATGCCTTAACGGGGTCGCAGACCTTTGGTGACATAGCGAATTCATTGCTACAACTATTGAGATAAATGTTCCGTTCTCATTGACGGGAAAATGGACGAATCGTTTTAAGGCACACCACAAATCTGTGTAATGTCCGGAAAGGCTGCTGTAACATTATGATGAGGCAACAGACTGTGTAGCTGTTTCCAAAAGTGCAATGGCAGAAATCCGAACTACTTGGNGCTGTAACATTATGATGAGGCAACAGACTGTGTAGCTGTTTCCAAAAGTGCAATGGCAGAAATCCGAACTACTTGGCATCGTAGCTGGGTTTAGGGGGGCATGTTAAACTAGAACTCACTCCTCACAATTAAAAATATAGCTATGGTCAGTACTGTTTTATACATTTTCAACACTTTAAGACCCACTTAAACGTAAGGTTTCGGGTGTTGCAAACAATACATTTTATGATGCATGCTGTACTTAAGTCGACGCGTCACTTGTTTCGTTGTCACAGCCAGTGAACCGTATGCTTTANCATTTTATGATGCATGCTGTACTTAAGTCGACGCGTCACTTGTTTCGTTGTCACAGCCAGTGAACCGTATGCTTTACGTTTGACTATCGTAACGTGAACCAACCAATCGTAACGTAGACAGAAACAGGGATTACGTGTCAGTTATCCACAGGGAAGCTTATTGGCTGCTGAGCGAAACTATTGTTTTCGCGGTTAAACCAATTGGTTACGCTCGGAGATTATATGGCATGTAATTCGGTAAAAAGCAAGACGAAAGAACGCTCCCACTCCAGGAAAAGTCGTAGTAGAAGAGTACTTGGACAACGGGTGTGCAAAGGCGTGCAAAGGCGTGTAGTTGGAAATTCGCAAACTGAAAAATGGCACCTCATTAGGAATTTAAGGTAAGCCCAGAAGAAAGGGGACGGTTCGGTCACTCAGCAAATTGTAGCAACCTAGAAAGATTTACTTAACCTGAGTAAAACAAATTATTTAAATAATAATAACCAAATGTGGCTAACTGTTTGAATCAAATAATTTGTTTGAAGACAGACTTAAATGTTCTCACGAAATGGTGTAGTTTACAGAGCTATTATTGTTCGTTATAAAATGTTCAACTTTGTTTTTTATAGAACATTCTTCAATTTTCCCGGTAGTTAGTAATATAAACTTCTGTTTTCACGGCTTAAAACCAAATATTAGCGATTTGTATGTGATGTATACAAAAAAAAAACTTAGGTTATGAACAATACTGATTTTAATAATTATTTCACTTCCTTTACCTCCAACGTATTTTTTTTTCCTTTCTAAGATATTGTTTCAAGTTTTTGTGCTGATTTTTGTTTCAGTGGAAAAGTAAAAGGGCGCTATGAATCTCATATACTATCCGAAAAATAANAAGTTTTTGTGCTGATTTTTGTTTCAGTGGAAAAGTAAAAGGGCGCTATGAATCTCATATACTATCCGAAAAATAAAACATAATAACTGGCTGCTGCTATTACTTTCGAGAACTTATTTATTTTGTTCTTCGCGTAGGCCAGAATAATATGTTCATAAGTAATTCTCATTTAAACTATTTTTATTTTGCAGCCTGTTAACAAAAATATCAGTCGTCCGGTTTTAAAGAAGGGGCTTAGTTTGTTCACGAATGCAATCTCTAAAGCCCCTGTCTCATTGTCAAATTCTCGCCTTTAATATATTTGGCAATACAATACAAANACGAATGCAATCTCTAAAGCCCCTGTCTCATTGTCAAATTCTCGCCTTTAATATATTTGGCAATACAATACAAAACGACTATCAAACTTTTACATTCAACAAATTGGACCAAATAATCTTGAATGTTTTTGAAAATTTTTCACACCCTCAAGTATTTTTACTGAATGGATATAGTCTGAATTTTCATTTAAAAATTATTTTCAAATTGAGATATTGACGTTGTGATCTGTGCAGTCCACTAAAGGAAAAAAAATGTTTGTTCATCAGAGATATTTTCTGCACAATGCCTCTGAGTTCTTGAAATTATTGTTAATTAATCACATCAAAATAGCATTCATACTCAAAGAGTTTCTACATAAATGAATTATCTTCATAACCTAATTTCCTTTCCAGCAATTGTTCGCCGTTATAAAATTTCATGATGTCGGAAACGGCCATTTTTTTGTCATGCCCGATTCTGATTGGCTGAGCCCATCAAATATGAATTTTTTTTTAGAACCCGCTTAATTTACAAAAATACTTGATGCAAACTAGAGCCATCCAACTTTTCCAGACAAACGTGAAGGGCGACGATGACGTCAGAACCACCCAACTTTATTGGAATCAGTTTGAGGGGGAAATTGGCGAGTGTGATGGGACAGGGAAGGGGCTGGTGGTTGCTTGCAGGTTTCCGTGCACGCTAAGAGGCCCGCCAAGGTGCAGCTGTGCAGCGGCACCATCATCGCGCCCACCTGGGTGCTGTCCGCAGCGCACTGCACACAGACGTGAGTTTCATACGCCATTCTGCGGTTACAGCAGGTGCGGAGGGGAGGACGGCGAGTCCGGAATAAAACTCCGGACAGCAAAAAATACATTCAAGTGATTTGTAGAAAAAAAAAAAATACTGCTATTGCGGTAGTTGCAAAGAAATTGCAAACAAAACATTTTTTTTCAGCCACAAAAAAATTGCAATTATGTAACTTTCAGCAATAAATTTGTAGTGATTTCAGTAAAGCACGTGTACAATATCACGAGCAAAATAATCGAGGAAACTACCCCACGAGCGGGATGGGAGAGATCCCATCCATCTGGGATAATTTTTTTTTACAAATCTTCGTTATCAAACTCTAGGACCGGATATTAAAAACCAGACCTTGAAGTGGCGCAGAGGGATAATTAATACAGTTTTAAAAGTTTTTACTGTTTCACGCGAAAGGAAAAAAAAAGGTTTTTTTTTTTCGAAGTAACTGATAAGATGTTCTCCGTGCCTTGACAAGCTTGGATTTAAATATTGAATCTGTAAATTATGTTGTGGAGGAATATACGTAAATCCATGATGAGGGGGGGGGGATTGAGCCTCCTTAAAAAGGCCGAGACTCTTCCTCCGCTGAACTCTGGTGTTATAGCTGCTTAGTAGTAACTAGAACATTTTTTTTTAACGTTTTTCTTGGTTTATTTTTTCAGCTCGTGGTGTATCCTTCCGCCACAAATAAAAAATTCTGTTATTGATTTTATGCATTGAAAATCAATAACCTTTGAATACCATATTTTCAAACAATATCACACGGACAACTGAAAACTGAGTAAAAGTTTCGTAAAATAATTAATTAAAGTAATTGGCATTTAAGTTAAACCCACTCTAACTATACTATTTGCAACCATGCATATGGTCCGTAGTAGCATGGGTAAGTTAATTGAAACAGTTGTTTTAAATGTCCATAAACTTAGTTCACTAAAAATGTAATGATTTTTGTGTTTATGTTTAAGTCAGTTGTGATACTGCCCTGTCGAGTTGCCTTTCGCAACAAATCACGACACGAAATCCCATGGCTAGGGGCAGTGACATTCCGCGAAAAGGTTTCGAGACAAGATACAGTCCAAAGCACTGTGGGATCGTCCAGCTTCTTTGATTTGCTAAAACATTTTCTGGCCCGTGTTAACCATTTGCGCACGAATCACGAAGGCCCAGTGTCGGAGTTACTTAGTCCTGAGTGGCTTGGTCAAAGGACGGACACGGCACCAGCAGCCAATGGAGGTATAGCAACAGCTGAGGTGTGTATATAGTATTGAAGTCTACTGTGTGCTCCGATTTTTACGTGAAAAGTCACTGGCCCTACCCATGGCATATCGTAACCTACCTAGCAGCACTACCCACGGCGGCAGGGTAGTTGTGTGATACTGGTTAGCTGCTGCCTCCGGCGAATGCTCTTTCTTTCCGCGGTCATACTGCAGGACCTAACGGAAAACCTGCGAAACGCAAAGGCGAAAAGACACGGCGATAACTTCGATGTAAGTTTATCTTCCGTCGTTCACCGATAAACGCGGCTCGGCAAGGGCTGTAGTAATTTCGTGATGNACTGGAACATTTTTTTTTAACGTTTTTCTTGGTTTATTTTTTTAGCTCGTGGTGTATCCTTCCGCCACAAATAAAAAATTCTGTTATTGATTTTATGCATTGGAAATCAATAACCTTTGAATACCATATTTTCAAACAATATCACACGGACAACTAAAAACTGAGTAAAAGTTTCGTAAAATAATTAATTAAAGTAATTGGCATTTAAGTTAAACCCACTCTAACTATACTATTTGCAACTATGCATATGGTCCGTAGTAGCATGGGTAAGTTAATTGAAACAGTTGTTTTAAATGTCCATAAACTTAGTTCACTTAAAATGTAATGATTTTTGTGTTTATGTTTAAGTCAGTTGTGATACTGCCCTGTCGAGTTGCCTTTCGCAACAAATCACGACACGAAATCCCATGGCTAGGGGCAGTGACATTTCGCGAAAAGGTTTCGAGACAAGATACAGTCCAAAACACTGTAGGATGGTCCAGCTTCTTTGATTTGCTAAAAAATTTTCTGGCCCGTGTTAACCATTTGCGCACGAATCACGAAGGCCCAGTGTCGGAGTTACTTTAGTACTAAGTGGCTAGGTCAAAGACGGACACGGCACCAGCAGCCAATGGAGGTATAACAACAGCTGAGGTGTGTATATAGTATTGAGGTATACTGTGTGCTCCGATTTTTACGTGAAAAGTCACTGGCCCTACCCGTGGCATATCGTAACCTACCTAGCAGCACTACCCACGGCGGCAGGGTAGTTGTGTGATATTGGTTAGCTGCTGCCTCCGGCGAATGCTCTTTCTTTCCGCGGTCATACTGCAGGACCTCACGGAAAACCTGCGAAACGCAAAGGCGAAAAGACCCGGCGAGAACTTCGATGTAAGTTTATCTTCCGTCGTTCACCGATAAACGCGTCTCGGCAAGGGCTGTAGTAATTTCGTGATGNGAACTTCGATGTAAGTTTATCTTCCGTCGTTCACCGATAAACGCGGCTCGGCAAGGGCTGTAGTAATTTCGTGATGAACTATTCGGATGGTCACGTTTATATGCGTTTTGTTGGCGCGTGAGGCTGGCGTTCGGAATACAGGAGGCAGCTGCGCTTCTGTACATTTGGCTGCTCTGTGCTGCCGTCTCTCTCTTATAAATGATCGTTTGCGACATCAGGTGGCGCAGGTGCACATTTATAACCTCCGTCATTACGTTTACGGCGTAGTTGCAGTGCAGGGACGACAAAGTATTTTCGATACCAGAGGTTACCTATATAAATTATTTTGATTGTTTGCGAACATACGTATTTTGTGTTTCAAGCTACCGAAGTGAAAGAAGCTTCCTCTCCCCATCGCTGTGATTGGTTGTCCTGTAGGGCGTGTGAAAGTCAACATGACGGCAACGCCTTAATCCAGCTTTATTTTATATCCTCCTAGTTACTTATGGGTAGAGACCTGAAAAAATTCGCGAGTTAAATGACCTGCACGATAGACTTTGCAGTCTTATGCGCAAATATGCCGATGTCAACTGTGCATTGGTTGCCTGCTGTCACAGTGGAAGGCGACGATTGGGCCATTGTTCTCCAGGAGGTGTCAAACACCGTGTGGACCAATGGCTAAAGTTATATGAACACACGTATTTTGAATTATAGCTTGTTCCATGATGAATGCGCGAAATTTTCAGGCCTGTACTTGTGGAATGTTAATAGCATTGTGCAAAGTCGAGTTTAGATAGTTTTAGAACAGAAATATTAGCGTTGGATTTCGTGTATAAATATGGAATGTGATGATGAGCGATGCCATTCTGTACACACAGGGAAGATGTAGGAAATCTATTCGTCCGAGCTGGAACCGCTAAAGAANATGATGAGCGATGCCATTCTGTACACACAGGGAAGATGTAGGAAATCTATTCGTCCGAGCTGGAACCGCTAAAGAAAACATCGGAGGAAGAATACACTATGTCAGCGAGGTCATCAACCACCCTGAGTACAACTCGGCTTCAAGTCTCGCTAACGACATCTCTGTCATCAAGGTAAGAACTCGAGTTTAAATCAGACGTCCTGTCAACGAGCAGATTTCAATTCGTAGACGTAGGGCATTATTTTTTTTATGTGAGAGAAAATATTCTTTATTTGAGAATTTGGCAANATGATGAGCGATGCCATTCTGTACACACAGGGAAGATGTAGGAAATCTATTCGTCCGAGCTGGAACCGCTAAAGAATACATCGGAGGAAGAATACACTATGTCAGCGAGGTCATCAACCACCCTGAGTACAACTCGGCTTCAAGTCTCGCTAACGACATCTCTGTCATCAAGGTAAGAACTCGAGTTTAAATCAGACGTCCTGTCAACGAGTAGATTTCAATTCGTAGACGTAGGGCATTATTTTTTTTATGTGAGAGAAAATATTCTTTATTTGAGAATTTGGCAATAATTTCAATGTCATCGGACAATCATCTGAAATGATTGCAGGCATAATTTTCGGTAAGTAGAGTTTGTGCATAAAACATTACGAATTAATTACCTATGTTAATACTTTCATTCCCACATTAATTCACTGTTTCAGGTGTTGCAAATAATGTTTTATGCATACCGTGCTTAAGCTGGCAAGGAACTGGTTTCGTCATCACTACCAATAGGCTTATTGGTTGTTCATTGACCAGTGATATGAACTAGGTTAGCAGCACGGTTTACGTACCAGTTACCCCCAGGGAGTATCATTGAATACCGATTCTCGCGGTGTACAGCACCGGACAAATATAACCTTCCTGTGCAACATGCAGACAATTTTCCACACCGGGTATGGAAGATTTAAGCAGGATAGCGAAAGACCTTGAAAGGTCTAGTATCGAATATATTTTTAAAAACTCTGATTGCTGATTTTTGTGTGTAGTATAAGTTGGGGGTGCGTAAAAGTTATTTTTCAGGTTATTTGATCAAAAAAATTAATAACGTTATTACAAAAACAGTCAGGCTAATAAAATCATATTATTAACATTTTCTGAATTTGTAATGTATGTTTGCGGGGGACGAGTACGTAATATAATTTCATAGTTTGATTATCAACTTTAACTAAAACAAGCCGAATTTCATGTTTTAGTTGGTTCCGACATCAGCTTAAATCAGTAAGGGACTTGCGTCCGAATTCCGGGTACGGTATGGATAAACGTGACGTTATCGGGCGAACGTTACGTTTAGTTGAGTGTGCAATCTGCCCCTGAGTAACTTACCAGCATTAAACGCTACGTTTATTGACAGGTTCGAAAAGAAACACACTTATCCAAGACCTTCTTCGCCTGACAAATTTTCGTACAGCTGCCAAAAACATCTGATTTAGTTATAGTTTTATGGTTTCTTTGTTATTTACTACGCTGAAGTAGCGGCAAGCAAGTAGTAGCAAGCTGTAAAGTTTGGAGTTGTATCAAGTCGTCCTTTTCTGAGCGCATTACCAGTGAATAACGATCCTCGTATGTTCCCAGGGGCCGCGGAGGTATAGTGGTTAGACTACTCGTCTCCCGCCTAAGCGAACCGGGCTCGATTCCCGGCGGGGATCGCTCCCGGATTTTCTAATGTGGGAACCGTGCCAGACGATACCGCTGGTCGGCGGGTTTTTCTCGCGGATCTCCCGTTTACCCCGGCCCTTTCATTCCGGCGCCGCTCCCTACTCACCTCGCTTCATCCTCATTACGTGTTCTGCCTTGTGTGTTACATGACACGATATATGCATATATATTTATTTATATAGACACCTAAACTATTGCTTATTAGCGGGATATATTAATCAAGAGAAGTAATATGTGATTTTTTTTTTTTAAAGTTAAAATATGTTTTACAGGTTGTGAAATCTTTCTCATACACGACCTGGGTGCAGCCAATCAGCCTCGCCCCAGCTGGGTCTCCCCTGGCTGCCGGCACCATACTGAAGGTGGCTGGTTGGGGAACCTCAGAAGTAAGTATGCTTTGTTTTGTGTGCACTATATGCGTGCGACACCCGGCCACCGTCCAATGCACTGCAAACCGGTAGCTGAATTATGCCGCCTGATCACTTCTTTTCTGTGCCATTACACGAAATACGATACATTATTTTATAACAAGGAAGTCTCCCATTGTGAGAATACAAATAAATCGCAAGCACATCTGTTATTGGATTTTAGAAGCTCATTTAACTACCATATGCGAAATGTTATACGAAATAATAAAACATTTAAAACTGTTGCTCCCGATTGAAAACATAATTAAATTCCTCAAATACCACAAGAACTAGATGTAGAATGTCAGTCCAGCACAGATAACATTACTCCTCTTCCGTTTAAATACCAGAATGGACGGATAATTATTTAGAAACTCACCGAAATGCATTATATTCACACGAATACAACGTTAAACAGTTCGGAACAAACCGCATTAGCGACATTTAGAACTAGGTATCTCGAATCAGTACTAGACGTCGCATTCAGAAAGATTTGTGTATCACCTAAGTAAGACCTAACCACGGACCACCTGTGGTTCGCGCACTGCAGTTTGAGAATAACTCACTTAAAGTTTTAAACTAAAATTATGACCGTAGTCTTTCCATGATTACTTCCAACTTCTCTCAAGCCCTGCTGTGGTTCTACTTTCAGGATATTCCTTCGCCTGAAGCAAGCAAAGCTAAAAATAGTCTGGAAAATAACACCGAATTGACAATGCACCGCATTTGTGTGCGATCAGTTTAATAATATTTTACATGAGAAATATTTTATACTAGGCATTACCAAACACAGATATTATTTCTCTGCTTTTATTCAAATTAATTATAAATTAAATATAATATACATGAAATATAAGTAAAATTTCAAATTAATCAAAAATAAGATACCTTTATGTTAACAGAAGCATAAAACGCTTGTGATATGATATATTTAGCAAACAATCAAACAAGTCATGGCGTTGACTTTAAAAAAGTTTTATTTAAAAAATGCGAAGATGCCTCGAATAGAGGCACGTATAACATGATAGTTCATTTTGGTCGCAGCTTCTTCAAAACTAATTACTCAATCATAATTCTAAGACAATAATTGTTTAGAAATACCCGTGATTTTTTTTAATTTGCCTGTTCTGATACTCTAATGCGGCTGAAGTCCAACAAACTTTTACCTGTGTGATAACAAGAAATACGTATATGTTTTCCTTCAGATACAGCAAAATAAGATTTTACTGAAGTAGTTTGTGACTATTGGCTGTTCACGGTGAAGTAAGCACTTTCGAGACCCTAGTAATTTTTTTCCTATCCGCCACTTCTATCCTTCCACCACTTTTTAAAATAAATATTGCCATGTAAGTAATAAACATAGTGTATATATTTCACTGGACTCGAAAGTTAACGTCTAAGGATACAATAAAATATACTTATTGACTATTATTCCAAATGAGAGGGCTTTCAAAAGTGCTCACTTTACCGTGAATAGCGTATATCACTTATACGATTCGGGGCCGCGGTGGCGTGGTGGCCAGGACGCTCGCCCCCCACCCCCCCCAACCTGATCCGGGCTCGATCCCCGGCGGGTTCACTCCCGGATCCTCTCGCATGTGGGAATCATGCTGGATGATGCCGCTTGCCGGCGGGTTTTTCTCGGGGGAGTTCCCGTTTCCTCCGCCCTTGCATTCCAGAGCCGCTGCATCCCGGGGATGGCCGGCACCTACGGGTCCCAGCTTGAAAGCCCTTAGGAGGGTGTCGCCTGTCCCCGGGTGTACACCCCACACGATGATAGGCGAGGGGGACTGTTTGCGGGAGACGGTTGATCTTCGGCGCTGGCTCCAGTTTGTTTGTGTGTGTTTTTTTGCAGCTCGGAGGGGACACGTCTCCAGTGTTGGTGTCGGCGGACGTGCCAGCGGTGTCACAAAGAGTGTGTGCGCAGTCCTACGGCTCTCTCGTCACCGACACCATGCTGTGCGCGGGACACAGAAGCGGCGGACAGGGTGCCTGCCAGGTATGCACACGCCCACTGTAGTCCACTCCGGTCACTTGGCACTTCTCTGAAGCCCTGTTCGAGTTCTGCTTTCAGCATATTCCTCCGCCCCATGCAATCTGAGCTCAACCGAGTCTAGAAAATCACGCCGAAGTAACAACGCACCGCATTCGTACTTATCCCGTTCAATAATATTTCGCATAAGAGCTTTTTCTCACCAGGCTTTACCAACACACCTATATTCTTCCTGTATTATTCACATTATGAAATATTATAATTTACAGATAAAATATAAGTGAAAGTTAAATTTAACCAAAAAATAAGGTACTGTTACGTTAGCACAAGTATAAAACTCCTGTGACACACGACATGTTAAGGATACAAACAAACACGCCTGGGGTGATTTTTCAAATGTTTGATTCAAAAAGTGTGAAGAAACCACACACATACTATACACCTCTTACTGCTGCGTACACAGTTGAAGGGCTTGGTGGAATAAGGCCCTATCCTACATCTGCAACAATGCATGCTATTTCTGTAGTGCAGGCAATTCTTTCACCAAGAAGGGAGGCAGTGTGTTATTATTCTGTTCTTTGAGGCCTACCCATAACGGCAAACTTATGCATGTACACATTAGATGCTATAATCTATCATATTTTGTTATAAATCTCATTTTTATGGATGTGTGGAATAGGCACTTCTTGCACAAAGTCCTTCAATTTATAGACTTTTCACGGCAAATTGAACGTGTTTGAAAGCCTTGCTTAAGAACTATTTGTAGGCACATTGTGTATTATTCCACCATATGCAAAATTAACATTATTCATCCGTCGGGCAAGTGAAACTGTAAAATTATTAGGAAAGTGTACATTTTAAAACCTCTCGATTCTTTCACTTTAATGCATAAAAAATTATTTTAAAAAAATTGTATTGTATCCATGACGGTTTATCTAACACTTTAAATTTAACGTTCAGACATAGAACTACTTTCTTTCCGTCGTAACCAACTTGGCTGGGTGCATGCCACTCAAGTGTACCTACCCGTTAAAATACATGGAGGTCGGAGCAGTGACATATTTCAAAGGTTGATTTCAAAAGTGCTCAATTGACCGCGAACAGTCAACAACATCGAGCATTCAAGGCCTCGACACACGTCTAGCCATGCCAGTGACGTCACGACTGGTTATTAGGCCAGCATGCTTGGTCGATACGACTGCCACCTTGGTTAGGTCAGGCATGAAACGGGTTGGATTTAAACTAAAACTGCTGCTTACAGCGTAATAACACACCGTCGTATGGCCTGTCTCACGAACAAGGGGTACATTTTTTTGACAGTTCTGAAGGCAGCCCTGTCTACAGCTGTTTCCATGGCTACAGCGGCGCCTTCGCCCGCTACAGGTCATGTTTACATAAACACACTCAGTTGACTGTCAACCTGTCCAGTATGCCAACAGAAAATATTTTACCATTGAAATAACTATAAACAAGACTACTTTCACCGTTCGTGAGACAGACCATATTCAAGTTTCAAGTTCCTCAGTGCCTTGTAAGTTTCCATGTCGTGCTTAAGTACACGTCTTTAAGTTGCCTAATAACGAAGAAATACTATTTTTTTGTTCGAACGCTATTTCGTGGGAGCATTTCAATCCCACGAAGTTTTCATGTGTAATTAGAAGTTTATATTTAAACTTCACAGACTTTCGGTAGGAAAAGTAACATTTAAGATTATTGCTTTGTGTGTACTAGCATCAGCAACCGTCAAGGACAGCTGTTTAGATCTACACTGAAGGTTATTTGTTTCGCGCATCCTTGCATTGTTGCAGTATTTTGTATTTAAATTAAACGGATTTTCAGTCATCTAAAACAAATTTACTAAAAGTATTTGGAATTTTTTATTACCTACTTTCTATTAATTACTGTTCCAAACAACGTATATATTTTACGAAATAATACACAGCGAACTTCGCTTATTGGTTTAACATTATTTCATAAGATCAGTAGTATACAAACAACTACTAAGAGAGGCTTACAAATAGTTAATTTTCAGGGATCTTTAATATTTCTGAACATCGTTCTTTCCTTGTTTTCATTTGACAAATTATGTATTCAGTATTGTCCATTTTCGTTTCCTGCGCCGCCACATATTCTGAAACTATGTATCACAACGGTTATATTGCCTACCACCAGTGACGTCACATTGAGGGTGAAAGGCCTCGTAATCTCGGCGATAACACACACACACTGTTAGGGAACGTCGTGCTGTGAACATACGGAACTAAGCCGAAAGCACATTTGGCTTATTTACTAACTACCTTCTGTATGTGGCGCCAGAGATCAGGAGATACTTAATATCTAAGGTCTTCAGTGCCGACGAGGGTGAATAGAGGTGCAGATACGTGACGGAATGAAACGGTAGGGAAAGCAGGAGAACCCTGAGAAAACTCGCCGAACAACCGGTAGTGTCCGCCGTGTTTCCCACAAGCGAAAATTCAAGTTCGGTCTCATCGGGAATCGAATTAGATTCGTTGTGGGCGGAAGGCGAGTGGTCTGACCGCTACACCACCCAGACCACTCTTTGTTTTATTCATTTTTTTTCCAGTACAGAAAAACAACGAAGTCGTTAGCTGTATGTTATCTCCCTGGCACGTGGCGAGTGTTTGTAAACACTACGTTGCGTGACGCAGATAGCGAGCTCCCAGCAGTCATTGCGCAGGCAGCTGTCGTCTCAAGTTCGCAGCAGAATCGAGCGATATTGTTTTACCGTCTACGTGAAATGTTCGATGTGTCCGCCATTTTCTAACAGACGTGCCTCACAGCGTCTTATACACAATGGACGCCTGCGTTCAAACTACCCGTGACTCAGCATGTGTGGATCACACTGCAATAAGTTCTCGAATATACTAATGGTTTCGACTCATGTGACTTAAATTTCATTATAAGCTACCCAGTATGTTTGAATTCAATATTTCTTCACATCAATTTTTTAATGTAAACGTTTCACTTCATATATACATTACTGTTTATGGCGAGTTATCAAAAGAAATTATCATCGTAAAAGTTCAAAAAATATATATAATTTACATTGTTGTCCGTTGCAATTGATTTAATTTTGATTTATGGACTTAAGACGAAGAACTAATACACGATGTTATGAAAGAATAAACTAATCAGGCCTTTGAAAGTGTTCAAGTTAAACATGAACAAAAAATAACATACCGGAGAAAATGAATAGGCCACATTCTGTTTCGAATAATGCCAAACCAACATAAAGCATTTACATCAATAAATTTTTTCTCGATCACAGATTTCGCTTGCTTCTTGTCATGTGAATCGATTCTGTATTTGTTAGGAGAACAAAATCCGTGTTTTAGTTCGCCGGATCTTCTTCAGTTAACGATAATGCTACAATATCAACTATACATTTATTTCTCCGATTCAAAAAAGTATTATTCTCACTCTAATAATTTCCGCTTAGCACACATTCACAACCAAAACATTATCTAAAAATATATAATGCAAAACATGATATGAAGGTGAAATTGTGAGAACGGTTCCAGATCAGTAAACCCGACTGTAAATCCTTGAACNTAATGCAAAACATGATATGAAGGTGAAATTGTGAGAACGGTTCCAGATCAGTAAACCCGACTGTAAATCCTTGAACATGACTCTACTGGATTTATTGAATGGTTAATTATTCTTTAAGTTCCTTTATTTTGCCAATGAGCCAGTGAAATTTACATATGTATATTATTTCAACCCTCTTGGACACTCGTTGCCAACGTATTTCACCGAGGGCTGCACGAGTGGATACAACAGCTGCAGTTTTTTTATCGTGTAATAGTATCGTCTCCCTTACAGTTGAGTTGATGTATTTCGCTCGGCGGTTAACAGCGAGGTCACCCAGTAGATAAATACACAAAGACGATGGCATGGCGTGGTGGTTCCTTTGATGTGTGCGTACTCATTCTCCGATTGGCTACGCGAGAAACCNCAAGTTCGCAGCAGAATCGAGCGATATTGTTTTACCGTCTACGTGAAATGTTCGATGTGTCCGCCATTTTCTAACACACGTGCCTCACAGCGTCTTATACACAATGGACGCCTGCGTTCAAACTGCCCGCGACTCAGCATGTGTGGATCACACTGCAATAAGTACTCAAATATACTAATGGTTTCGACTCATGTGACTTAAATTTCATTATAAGCTACCCAGTATGTTTGAATTCAATATTTCNGAATATACTAATGGTTTCGACTCATGTGACTTAAATTTCATTATAAGCTACCCAGTATGTTTGAATTCAATATTTCTTCACATCAATTTTTTAATGTAAACGTTTCACTTCATATATACATTACTGTTTATGGCGAGTTATCAAAAGAAATTATCATCGTAAAAGTTCAAAAAATATATATAATTTACATTGTTGTCCGTTGCAATTGATTTAATTTTGATTTATGGACTTAAGACGAAGAACTAATACACGATGTTATGAAAGAATAAACTAATCAGGCCTTTGAAAGTGTTCAAGTTAAACATGAACAAAAAATAACATACNACACGATGTTATGAAAGAATAAACTAATCAGGCCTTTGAAAGTGTTCAAGTTAAACATGAACAAAAAATAACATACGGGAGAAAATGAATAGGCCACATTCTGTTTCGAATAATGCCAAACCAACATAAAGCATTTACACCAATAAGTTTTTTCTCGGTCACAGATTTTACTTGCTTCTTGTCATGCGAATCGATTCTGTATTTTCNTCGGTCACAGATTTTACTTGCTTCTTGTCATGCGAATCGATTCTGTATTTTCTTAGGAGAACAAAATCCGTGTTTTAGTTCGCCGGATCTTCTTCAGTTAACGATAATGCTACAATATCAACTATACATTTATTTCCCCGATTCAAAAAAGTATTATTCTCACTCAAATAATTTCCGCTTAGCACACATTCACAACCAAAATATTATCTAAAAATATGTAATGCAAAACATGATATGAAGGTGAAATTGTGAGAACGGTTCCAGATCAGTAAACCCGACTGTAAATCCTTGAACATGACTCTACTGGATTTATTGAATGGTTAATTATTCTTTAAGTTCCTTTATTTTGCCAATGAGCCAGTGAAATTTACATATGTATATTATTTCAACCCTCTTGGACACTCGTTGCCAACGTATTTCACCGAGGGCTGCACGAGTGGATACAACAGCTGCAGTTTTTTTATCGTGTAATAGTATCGTCTCCCTTACAGTTGAGTTGATGTATTTCGCTCGGCGGTTAACAGCGAGGTCACCCAGTAGATAAATACACAAAGACGATGGCATGGCGTGGTGGTTCCTTTGATGTGTGCGTACTCATTCTCCGATTGGCTACGCGAGAAACCGAGAACGGGCTTAGCGCCTGATTTGTTACTGCATGCTGCGAAATGTTCTCTATTGGATGGACTGCCAGCTGGCAAGAAGGTTACCAGGCGCTGATTGGCGAGCGGCGTTCCAACATTTTGCAGGTCAATTGTGTGCCCGTTGAAATATATGCAGATGTAATGGTACAGGCTGTTCACGATTAATTGAGCACTTTTGAAATCAACCTTTGAAAAATGTTACTGCCCAGTAAAGTTAGTGACGACGGAAGGAGAGTGTTTCAATGTGCTACACTGTAAAAACATTTCTACTTCCTTAATTGTATTGGAAGTTTTTAACATATGCAGTCTATGGTACTTGTATTACATATCAGGCTGAAAACATGGGAATGTTTAGCATCGCTACTATACAATGTTGGGAACTTTCATGCGCATTTCACTCTTTCCTGAGCAACTGTAGGAACGTCACCATGGATGTATGGAAATATTTTACCATTCGCACTTTGTCACTGTACGTATACATTGGTATGGTAAATGTACATATAATGTCTTAGAATGTAGGCAAACATTTGTGTATAATGAAATTATTTTGCATTCTTTGGGGGTTTTTTTAACGCATGTATAGGTAAGTGTACGAATTAGTAAATTCGTTAAATATTTACTATTCTAATCATTCCCGTTTCACTTAACATGCGCATGAATAAAACGTGCAGGCCCACAGAAATGTTAATATTGCGTAAGGTGGAAGAGTACACAGTGTTTTTCTTAAATGTAGGTATAAAGCAGTTTACCGTGAACAGCCTATAGGGGCGGTGACATTTCTCGAACCGTTGATTGGAAAAAGTTCTGAAACGACGTTAGATAAGCTGGAGTTGTGTGTGTGTGGCGTGCGCAGGGCGACTCCGGCGGCCCGCTGGTGAACGGCAACGTGCAAGTCGGCATCTTGTCGTGGGGCGCAGGCTGCGCGGAGCCCAACTACCCCTCCGTCTCCACCAGGGTCAGCGCCTTCCGCGACTGGATCCTGCAGAACGCCGGCGTCTAGGTCTCGACACGTCGCAGCTGTGAAGTGCCCGACATGTACGCGCTGGCAGCGTCACAACCGACAATAAAAACTTACTACAGTTACTCTTGGTTACTTCCAACTTTTCTGAAACCCTGCTAACAAACTTTCGCTTTCAGGATATCCCTTCGCCTTGTGTAAACAAAGCTTAACCAAAGCCTAGGAGATTACAGCCAAAGTGACGACGCACCGTATTCGTGTCGCACTCAGCTTAATAATATTTTGCATGAGAAATATTTCTTACTAGGCATTACCAACACACTTATTTTATCTCTGTTTTTATTCATATAAATAGCAAAGCAGATGTTATCATTAATAAATAAAATATAAGTTAAATTGGTATTATACCAAATATAAGACACTTTAATGTTAACAGAAGTAGGTTAGGTGTACTAATGGTGGCCATAGTTGAGCTTTTCCGAATTTTTAAAATTGCCCGGTGTGAGTTAAATTGTCAAATTTTGGGAAAGTATTCCTTAACCCAGACGTAGCTACAAGCAACCACAATGAATTAATTTTTTTTTAAATTTCCTAATATTTTTCTACTTTTTTGTAGATGTTGCATGTGGGCCATATTTGGAACATAGTGGTCCAAAGATGGCCAAGGTTGATATAAACCATACAGGTATGTTACAAAGGAACACGGCATTTAATGTGTAATGTATTGATGTGGATAAAAAACCTAAGCACTAAATATCTGTACAGACATTCTAAAAACATAAAAATTGAGGAAAATAATTTGGATTTTATAGGTATCCATACTTCTACAAATAAAATAACCAAACTTACAAATTAACATACAATACCTCATATACTTATTAGTAAGATGTATGAAAATGAAACACAGTTTAATAATAGCCCCTTTAACGAAATTTAACCAAATTAATCAGAATATTGGCAAAATGAGCACATTAAATTTGGAATTTTGGCTTTGCATGTTATGCTTTCGCAGTCCTCATGAACACATCTCATGCATTGATTACATAGTCGCATGCCACCTATTTTGTCCAATTTACTTTAATGACATAACCAGCTATCTTTTGCTTGTTTTTTTTTCCTTGCAACCCACTGATAGATGGACGAACTTCAAATGCCACAGACTCTTATTTCTTCTGTTCCTCCTTCTTACGTTCGGTTTCTTTTGTGAGCGTCTTCCGCTGCAGGCACCTGACGTTTCTCTTGTTTTCCTGCAATTTTTTGTTTGAACAGTGATTCTCGTGTAGTCTCGACAGGAGTTTTTGATTGAAGTAGACTTGCCAACACCTTCTGGGCACGTTAGTCGATACCTTTTTTTCCTTGGTTTTACACTTTTCTTCGCTGGAGCTTAAGGTGTATGGAGTACATCAGACAACGATGGTGATGCTATGCTTGTAATAATATCTGTTTCAGAATCAGTGATAACTAAGTATTCTGAGTTTGAGTCATAAAGAGAAAAACACCATCGGAAATTGAACTGTCGCTATCTGTGGATGCTGGCCCCTTCTTCCGGCGTTTCTTTGCTGTTTGTTTTGATGCATATCGTTTCACTTCATCACACGCTGAACGCCTGTGGTTGACGTGAACAAGAAATGAGCCGTTTGTTTGTCTTTCTGGATCACAGTCGACTGCCTCCGTACTGTATTAAGGTTTGTGAGTGAGTTCGCTAGGAGTAAAAGCTTCCTCTGCAATCACAGAAGGGTCAAATGGGTAGATACAAGTTGCTTGAAAACCTGAGGGAACATTGGCAGTTGTCGCATACTTCGCCCATGCTCGTGAGAAAAGCTTTCCGAATTGACTTATCTTCCTGTCGACACTCACTTCTTCGATGTCTGTAGCTGTGCTATGTGCATGCTGTGTCCAAAACAACAATACCTCATTATCTAAATGTACTTCATATGATATAAAAACGCTTTTATCCATTGGCTGGAGTTCATGCGTCGTATTACTAGGAAGGCAAAACAATTTGATATCATGAGCTTCTGCTGCATGCAAAATATTTGCATCCAAATGTGAAGCTGTACAATCAACAATTAAAAATGCAGGCCCATGCGATTTTGTATTCTGCAAAATGAGAAAGCCACTTCACAAAGGTCTGTGCATTCATAGAGCCTTTTGGGGTCAAAAAGACTTTACTTTCAGGTGGTATGTTGTCGCACCATTCTGGTCCCAAACGATTAGCTTTGTAGAGGATAACTTGGGGGATAGCATGCCCCACAGAATTACCACAAGAGACGATGATAACATTATCACCATGTTTTTAAGCTATGTTATGCACACGTCTTGCTCCTTTTTGAGCCAAAACAACTTGAGGTTTGTGTAAACTCCTTTTCTGTTGACATTGTATATACATTGAGGCTTCTGCATTAAATCCAATTCGATCATGATATTTTTCAACTTTCCAAAATTATCCTTAACAATAAATCTATTAAGTTATCCTTGCTGGATTAAAATTCTGAGATTCCCTTCTGGCAATATCAGGGTGCCTTCGCAGAAACAACCTTGGCCATTTTCTACAAGTTGGCCCCACTTGTATTTTTAATGGATGCTTTATGTTATTCATTGAACAAAAATTTTACAACTGTTAACTTAAGGACTTTGGGTGTTATAGACATTCCTACATATGCAAGTATATGAATTCTCCTGCAAAGCTCTATTTCCTGATCAACTGACAAAACAGGTGGCCTACCTATGGCCTTTTTAGGGTTTCCAGATGCTTGATGGTTCCCGAGTATCCTTCTTGGAACACCAAAAATCTCAGCTGCCCTCCTTACTGCCATTTTTCCCTTCCAAACTACATCCATGGCTTGAGTTAGCTGTTCTTGAATCCATTTGCCAAACTTCTTGACCATCTTGATCTGAAACATAATAATATAATAATTAGTAATTATATTTAAGCAGTTAAAAAGAGTTACGTTATAGTTTTCGTGATTATGTATTGTATGTCCACGGGAGTTCTTTTAGTATGGGTGATTTTCATCTGAAAATTTACTTAGCACGAAGCTAAAATTAAAACGCATAATTAAAAGCTTCTTCTTATGTTAATATTTTTTCATTTATAAGAATTACATGTTGTTTTGTCTTTAACCGTTTGCGAAAATACAGAAATTGTGCTATTACGAATGTAACCCACCAGGTTCCCAAGGTCACCCACTATAGCCACTTCAAGATCCTAGCAGAAAATCACATTTCGTTACACAATTATTCCTCTCACATAAATATATTTCAACGAATATTGAACATGCTTTATATTTTCAAAAGCTCGTACATCAGGCTTTCAGAAAATACACAAGAATATACATTTACTTGTATACTTACCTATATTTATTACCATATTCTACTCGACCAGAAATAATAAAACACTACCTACACGCTACATATTTTGACTAATGGCTTCGTAACATGGCCGGCTTTCGACTCACGCTTTTCACTTCTTGAATTCTACATTAGATTGGGACACCGTATAAGAAGCAGGAAACATCTGGTGGTATTTGTCACAATNCACTACCTACACGCTACATATTTTGACTAATGGCTTCGTAACATGGCCGGCTTTCGACTCACGCTTTTCACTTCTTGCATTCTACATTAGATTGGGACACCGTATAAGAAGCAGGAGACATCTGGTGGTATTTGTCACAACTACTATCGGAATCGCACAGTGGGCCACCTTGTGGACACGGGCCACCATTGGCACACCCACGTTATAAAACGCTTACGATACGTGACATTGTTAGGATGCAACAAAACACTTCAAACATATTGTGATTTTTCAAATGTTTGATTCTAAATGTGTGAAGATACTCTGAATAGACTACTAGAACTACATCTGAAGAGATTTATTTTTCACCCTTAAGAGTATTTGGGGCATAAATAAACCCCTAATAGGTTAATTGAAGTCCTCGTGATTTTGTGAGCAAACACAGAAAATCTAAGAAAGGGCAACTTCAGATAATGGTTTTTGCCTACTTCGTGAGCTAATATTTTGCTAGACTTATGGGTTTATTTTCCTTATATTTTGCGACGAAATTAAATGATAAAATTTTACGGCATCATAAATGGTTCTACAGAAGTACGCTACCCTGGTAGAATTTTTGCCTAATAAGTTAGCAAAAGCAGTTATGTAGAATTTACCTCTCTTTGTTTGTCTGCATTGGCTTCCTTAAACTTCCGAAGTACAATTAAAGTCTATAGAGGTAAATTACATACCACGCACTCTTAAATCGATAGAGTTCAAACTGCTCCGAATCAGCGAATTCAACTGCAGATCTGATGAAACTGCTCCATTTGAATCATTAGAACTTTACTGATAATTTTAGTTTCTGGCATTCACTGATTAAAAGGCGATTTATACTCATCCCTAGTGAATTGCTTTGGCCTGGCAGTAAAACCACATTGCATTCCACTGATTCGCTGGTAGATAAAAACTCGTTAGCGGGAGATTCAGTGAGATAATTCTACTTATTGAAATCACTGATTGAGGTTTGGAGTGTTTTGACATTGTAACTACGACTGAGCCTATGTGATGGTGCACTAAAGACGACGATGGCACATGCACTTCACCTGTATGTACAACTCAGTCAGGAGTCAGGGTTACAGGAAGATGCCAACGATGCGTGAATTTCCGAAATATGTAATATAGAACTGTATTTGAACTACTTAGAGCATTACGATGAGACTTGTTTTAGTGACCAAACCTGCACACTTGAATTTACAAAACCATCACTTATAGTAATAGCCGATACAACATATAGTTTCCGAATAAAAAAACGTTGACTTTTTTTTTTAGAAAAACAATGTACAGAAATCACAAAGTCAGTCATATGAAAAATCGTTTTTTAAAATATGCATTTTATTATTTAAAACCAAACAAAAATTAAAAATAAACTTTTTAATTGGAGAATTATTACATTTTTAAAAGCCAAAAATTTTCTTTTAAAATAAAGTATTTTTATTTTAAGATACCAATATGTAAATTCCAAAAATGTAAAAAATTATTTTATTTCTTTTAAAACAAATATGTTGTTATATCTACCAGTTTTATGGTTTATATCCCTAATTTTTTCACATAACGTTATNTTTCTTTTAAAACAAATATGTTGTTATATCTACCAGTTTTATGGTTTATATCCCTAATTTTTTCACATAACGTTATAAATTTTTAAAAATATATACTGAATTATTGCTGCACTGAACTATTGCTGTACATAATAGTTACTAGCGTTCAAGTATAATGTCAATAGATCTAACTNATTTCTTTTAAAACAAATATGTTGTTATATCTACCAGTTTTATGGTTTATATCCCTAATTTTTTCACATAACGTTATCAATTTTTAAAAATATATACTGAATTATTGCTGCACTGAACTATTGCTGTACATAATAGTTACTAGCGTTCAAGTATAATGTCAATAGATCTAACCCATCAAAATGTAATAAGTAGCTTAAATATTCTTTTCTTGATTTTGTATTTCGGAAATTCGCGAACTGCGAGACCTTTCAAAGCTCGTGGAATTTTGGCATATACGACGTGTAATTTATATCCAACGCAAATGCCTTCTCAGTGAGAAAATAATCTTGAGATAATGCATTTCTATATATCTTTATAAAACTCAGTTTTTATCAGTCAAATTGACATTCTTATTTTAAAAAAACTCACTAGGCACTTCAACAACTTTTATGATCCATTAATAATTTTTGGAAGAAGGAAAATTTTGATCATTCCTATTACAGAGTGCAGTCGTTAAAAAAAATATATGGGCTAAGTATTTGCAATTAATTACTTTTGTACAGAACACCTAGAAAGCATGTCCCAAAACCGAATGACTCTTTGAAGGAAGTAAAGAAAAGGTTAAATAGGCTTCCTTCTGATGCAGTTTTCATTGCACTTAATTTTTAAACGTAAAACTGTGACGGGTTGTCGTGGGCTCAGGAGTGGGTAAAAGGTGTTGGAAACGTGTGGTAACAGATTTTTGGAAGGTTTGTTCAGGTTCATTATGATCATAAGGGCGCCAGCTCGGTCGGGCAGTGACTCTTCTCCAGGGGCGGGTCGTTCGCCAGCGTGGCTGCTCCTGGATTCACCCTGCGCCGACGATGACGTCATATTATTGGAAAGTTATACCTGTCTGCCTGCCTAGTGAAGACGCAGGCCTACTCACACGCCGCTAATTTACACGTGAGACTATTAAGTGGCAGTCTCACACGCCGAAACACCATAAAGCCATGATCGGGGGTGCGATGCACCGAGGGTAAAATTACGTGGCCGTGAAGCGGTCTACAGGGAAATAAAACACAATTTACCGAACAGTACTTTTTACTCACTGCAAAAATTCCTCCTGGGAGTCACGTACATTGTTCCAACAGGTACGGCGTGTTGGCAAACTAAGCTGTTAGTAAGTGGAGCGAAGCCGATGCACAATCACTGTGTTACGATCCCGGCGCTTTTGACCTGGCGGGAAGTGGGGGTGATACTGCCCCATGCGTGACGAAAAATGAACTATGGTTCCATAATAAGAATGAATATTGACGTTACAAGGTGATTAGTGCAAACAGTGGCGAAGGACCAGAGGAACGCGACTCGTGACCATCTCCGGCAGAGCTCAGAAACCAACTGAAGAAAATGGCGGAGGTCCGCCAAGACCCAGCCCAAAATCGCGGGAGAAACACAAGAAAATACATAACACATTTTTAGAAAAAGAACAAGCACACTAGAACATGATGGCCCTGAATTACAAAACGAATGAATACTTATTGATTGGCTTTGACAAACCAATTATGTGAAAATATAAAAATGTGTCGGCAGTAAACAGTAAACCAATGTATTGTTAAAAAGCTCCGTGGCTGTCTCTCTCAATCCGTTGCCTTGTTAATTTAATTAAAAGCACAATTACACTACAATAAATTTTTTTTAGATAATAATAATTATACTATCAATGTTTATTATGATAACGTGTCACTGGGTGGTTCGAACTTTGCGAGCCCACTTTCACCCCAGGAGGGGTGTGGGTAGGCATGCGTGAATGACCATAAAGCAAGAAAAATTCTTTATCAGAGTTATTCTGGTTGTATTTGATAATGGTTGTACTTTCAGAAAAATTGCCTGGGTGTCAAGACGCACTCCATTACTCGCACACGCACACACAGGGACTTAACACATGTAGAGNAGAAAAATTCTTTATCAGAGTTATTCTGGTTGTATTTGATAATGGTTGTACTTTCAGAAAAATTGCCTGGGTGTCAAGACGCACTCCATTACTCGCACACGCACACACGGGGACTTAACACATGTAGAGGGGGGCACGAAGGGGGTTGCTGGAACTCTATAGCCGTTGTGGCCCCCTCGCTGCATTCATTTCCCCGGTGGCAACTTTGCTGAGGGGTTGTTTGGTGATTGTGGTCGGCCCGAATTAATATACAGTACCTCAAAAGTTACCCCTTGAGTACATTAACGTACGATAGGGTGTACTCCTAGTACACCGCGTCGATGCAGGTGTCGTGGATGTGTAACCACCACGTTCGGGCCGACTTCCCCCCCAGTAGAGGGCACGTCGCAGCTGCGCAGGTGAAGCAGGACGAACGAGCTAAGGGAGGAGGGACGCGGCATGCGTCAACTGTATCACCGACAACACCATACCCTTAGGGATCTTTGAGTTTGCAAAGTTGAATAACTCTCATTAATAAGTTTAGCTGTTTTGGCTGCTAGACTAGATCAACACGTCAGCGAAAGACAGAGCGNAAAAAAAAAAAAAAAAAAAAAAGTGAACAATACATGCTTAAACTTGCGCGGCCAGTTTCTTGTTCCACAACTAGGAAATAATACAACGCTACCATGCGTCCACAAAGTGCCCTTTTATTCGCCATACGCACTCTAAAAGTTTCCGGGAAATTTTAAAACGTGTCAAATGGACAAACCAAATATCTCTGGCCCTATGCAAAATTTATCTTTTCCTTGTTGTGTAGTAAGAAACTTCCACCAATTGTTTTCAAAGAACTGCTGACCTTTCTGTATTGTTTCTCTCTTTCCCNTTGTTGTGTAGTAAGAAACTTCCACCAATTGTTTTCAAAGAACTGCTGACCTTTCTGTATTGTTTCTCTCTTTCCCTTGGTCATACATTTTGAGCTGGCACACAATAAAATCTGCGAAACATTAAAACATTTAACGAACTCGCATGTATAATACATATGTTTATACAGAATGTCACATAATAATTTCGAAAATCCTTTAAGGGCGATAGGTTATGTAATGAGGAACAGCTTTTTTCAGAGAACGGATGTACGGTGACGCCCCGTTCCTATACTAGACGTATGTATTTGTTCAACACGTTATAACGCCTGGCAGGATGGCAGTTAGCGTTACAGATAGTAGAAATCAGCTGCCTACCTCCCAGGAGGTGGTAATAATAAGTAGGTGGACGTTTGTTGGTTGCAGTACTTTATTGACTGCCTGTTACACATTCACATGCATTAACGTAAAGCAGCTGCTCAAAATTGCGACCCTCCGCTTGACGTTGCAAGTCGATGCATTGCCTGGACGACCCTACAATGCACTCTGCGCCCAGGGCTATGAACGAATTCCTCTCGGTAGTGAACGTAATTAGTGCAGTCGGAAAAAGAAACCTTTTAATGTACTTGTTTGCAGTGTTATTAAACTTTAAGTGTAAACCGTATTTGCAATAAAAATGTTTGTGACCTCGCCTGGTTGAGCAGTCCGATGTTCAGGTCTTGTGGTTTGTCCATAGGGAGTACGTTACATTGCGTCACACAAACAGAAAACCAATTAATTATCTTCAAAAACATTCCATAGAAATTAAATGGCGACCAAGTTACAGTCATGCTACCGAAAGTTGCTCACAATGTATTGAAGACTACGGCACAGCAATATTTGCACACCAGACTGTGATAGTAAAGATGCCATTTTTTTTTCATCCCACCTATTTAAAAAATAGTTCAAAGTGTACAAAAAATATTTATGTAATATTATGTTGACAGCTATGAATATACAAAGAAATAATTTCCTGAACGAACAAGATAAACACATTTTATACTTTATTTGTCGGCCCTCCGATTGAAGACATTACGTCTGGTAGGTACTAAGTGACAAGAATATGCACATTTTAAAACAGTGCCCCTATGCGTATATAAAACTCTCTTGAGTGACGATTTAGGCTAACAATAAATATTGTCTGTCTTATATAAGTTGGCGAAATTTTGACAGTAAGTGAGTGGCACTTGACGTATACGAAACAAACAAAGTACCATTTACAAAATCCTGTATCAGCTGATGCACGAAAGAACAAAAGTCAATATTACGTTGGCTATTCTGAGTGCACTGCTGACACATCAGACAAGCAGAAAATACGCGATAAGAAAGAATTCCTAGATTAATTAATACGTTTAATTTAACGTGGTCACAAAACAGTGGTTGTTAGTGTTACAAACTAAACTTCGTGATAAAGTAGTAATGTATATGTGTTCAAAATGAAATGGACAATATAACGATCCGTATCCAAATGAAACGCAACTTCAAAACCTTTTTCACGTCGTATCCCCACTCTCCATCCATGCTTTCCATACGTGCTTGATATTAATTCCAAAAGCATACAGCAATATTGCATAATATTGTTGAATTATTTTTTCTAATAATTTTACGAAACATAGTTCAAATTCATGTCGTTCCGAGCCAGTAATAGAAGAAAAGTCAACTTTTAAAAAGGCGGGGTCAAGAGGCAGGCCCACGTGCTGTTACTTGTTGAGCAACGCAAACGGCTCACACCTCGCCCTGTCATGCCTTGCCTGCCATCTGTCTGCTATTTCCCAAAGCATTACCAGCCAGAAAATAATAGCTTTCATGTGTAATACATAACAAATTTACAAACAGATACCAATAGTTTTATTTTTCCGCGAGCTCTGCATAATTTTTAAAGTAACATATTTCGTGTACAGCAATTTTGAGTACTAGTAATTTCTATTCAGCCGGTAATCGTTAGTCTACGTAAATTATACACCATATTGTTCTCCCGAAAACATATTTCCTTGTTTCCGTATTGTTACTATATTGTATTAATAAAATGAAGAAAGTGGGACGCACGTGAATAGTTTCTAAGCAATTCTTACGTTATTCCACGTCACATATTTCCAACTCGAACTGTTGGCAAATAAAAGTTGTTGGCGAATAAAAGTGCGTTGTCAATCAAGTTTCTCGAATTACTTTTAGTTCCAGTTATATTAGCTATGACGTCCAAAGTGTGATAATAGATACAACTACCGTCTCGCAAATGTTAGCCCAAATCCGCTGTCTCGGACAAATTAAAAAAGAGTTAACAAATATTAAACTTTTGCAAGGTTTTATATTTTTACTTTTATAACCTACCAATTTTTTTTAGACAGATGTCAGTCTATACATACCTTAAAATTTGTTTAGCAATACAGTACAATGGCAAGTGGATTAGCTGACAGTGCGTTGATAAAATATATAGTCTCTACTTGACGCACAAGCTGATGGCGAAAGGATACATAAACGAAAAGTAAACATTTGGCGCTACTTTCGTCGAACTGTCAAAATATTGCCAAGCTACATGAGACAGAGAGTATATTTTATTGTAGCCTAAGACGTTAAATTCCGAGTTCGGTGGAATACACACACTGTGTTTATAACTTATAGGGAAATATTTATTTAAAAAGGTGGTTACAGGATAAAAAAATGGCTGAAAGGAAAAAGCAACTAGGGCCTCAAAAGTGGTCACTTTACAGTGACCAGGCTATACTATTTCATCATGATCTTACTTACTATTCCCTAGAAGTAAGAGTTTTTTTTTCTTCCACCACGCATTACTACAGTGAAAATTTATGGACAACTTTTCTCGATGCCTCAAAGTCATAACGTAATTTAGATAATGTTGTCACGCCAAAATACCTTATCACAAATCAACGTTTTGTTTCATAAACAGCTTCAGAAAACTATGTGTACTTGACTATTTTGTACCAGAATACTGTTATTTAAATAATAAAATTTTGAATCAATTTTTTTTTTTACTTTGCTGTTGCTATATATTTTAGATTTTTTTACTCGAATTTATTTCTGTAAAAAGGAATGACCTATTGCATGTACTTTTAAGACTACTGTAGCTAACCACTTTTTCTCCCAAATAATCAAATTTAATGAGCCAGGAGAAGGTAGGAAATGAGATGGGCCTCACGGAAAGTTACAAATCGAAACTTGATAATTTTTTAGGGGCTTTTATATCTTTATGTACATAAGTTATAAACAGTTTAACACAACACATTTTTGCTATAAACAGAGTTATGGATGGTCAATAAATTCACTGAGTAGCAATGCCTTATTTTAATTAAATAACATAAGGCTATGCCTGTGTAATTTTTATGCACAACTTATCCAGTGTAGTGATATGCTGATTTGACTTGTTATAACTCAAAAATTGAAGACACGTCTGCGGAGAAAAATGCTCATGTCAGATTATGGCTGGAACAACTCCATAAACAATCTGTAGGCCTACGAATCTCGACACTCTTCTTCTCGTGGCTGGATTCTCAAACCTAAACTATAACTTCTGAGATCTATAGCTATTAACTAATTTGGAATGGCGCCGGGGATTTTGCAGATAAAAATCCCGGCGAAAATATCTCGGCCGTAACTTCGAAGATCCCACCCAGAAGCTAAAAATGTAGGCACAAACTTAACATCCTACTTTCGGTGAATCGAACAAGAAAATAACGAGAAAATAAAATACTATTAAAACAAAAGTGAAAACAGTTAATTACTCTTTAAAAATTACAAAATTAATTTAGGAAAATAAAATCTCTATAAAAATTCACTATTTAAGATTTCCAGATTAAAATACATAATATCATAGAGTCATAAATACAAATAAAATAAAATTGATATGTGGTTTAAAAAATAATTACTTAGTGACTTTAAAAATTACTGAAAACAAACTGTGGGGGCTGAAATTAATGTTACGTTAAAATGTAAATAAACAAAATAAAGTCGTGTTCAAACGAACATTGAAGGTTAATATAAATCCAAAATAAAAATAGTGAGTTTGCTATAGTGAACCGCTATAATAAGAAAACATTTTGTTTTGAACTTTCTTTATAACGTTAAATATTCATAAAGTGAAAAGTTTGAATTTATGTTTTATATTCAAGTGTGCATTTAGAAAGCCTTGTGTATTTTACGTGTGATGATACTTCAAAATAATTACTCCAAAATGAAGCAGGTGACAACGAATTATTTAATATTTCATATTACATAACCTGGTGCATATTAAGCAAATAAGACAGCTATGTTTCCACCACGTGGCAGTCGCTACAGATACACAAGGCAGTCAGGAATCTACACCCCTGTTTTCATCTCAATCCAGTTCCTGTAGTGGCTCAGTCGTACATAGACCGCTGGTTTCTCAGACGAGTCGCAAGACTCTCCCCACGATACGACACCCACCTGGACGTCGCCGAGCAGGAGAGGACCACCTGAATCCCCCTGCACGAGAGAGGTCAATAACATAAGACTAGATACAACATTACATTTATTCGTTTTTCTTAAGGCCATTGGTGCAGGACGAAAATGCACAGAAAAAAATTTAATATTGTGACAGCAGTATCAATGTTACTACAAAAGTGTATCTGTTTTTTTATCTTTGAACCAACAGTAACTAATGTTGCTGTTAATGTAATATACGGTTAACGCTATTAATGTTAATGTAACATTAAATTACTTTGTAACATTTCCTCCTTACTGTTCTGTCAACACCAAAGCGATGTTTACGTTGCGGCGAAAAAAATTTTCTTGTGTATTCTTTGATTTTAGGAAACATTCCGGTGTAAAATAAATTAAGTACAATTGTTTTGTCACATAAAAAAAAACATTACTAACGAAAACAATTTGACGGCTGGGAAGATAATCGAACCCGTGTCTTGAGTGCTTGGCGCTCCCCACTTCATTGGACAGGACGACCTATAGTCCATTCACAGTGTAATGTGGTCGCGGCTCGTTAAACCATATTTATAATATCGAGCCCCTCAGTTGTGCGCCATCTTGTAACGTTGCGGACTTATTANTTGTGTATTCTTTGATTTTAGGAAACATTCCGGTGTAAAATAAATTAAGTACAATTGTTTTGTCACATAAAAAAAACATTACTAACGAAAACAATTTGACGGCTGGGAAGATAATCGAACCCGTGTCTTGAGTGCTTGGCGCTCCCCACTTCATTGGACAGGACGACCTATAGTCCATTCACAGTGTAATGTGGTCGCGGCTCGTTAAACCATATTTATAATATCGAGCCCCTCAGTTGTGCGCCATCTTGTAACGTTGCGGACTTATTACACTTCCGAATGTTTACGTTGCCACGGCTTGCTCATAGGTAGAATACGAGACTCAGTACCAGGTGACGCCGATTTATTAAGAAGAAGTTCCAGATTAGTTTGCTTTATACTTTATTTATCATTGAAGTTTCACAGTTCACAGACGAAGTTCCAGTTTGCAGAGTACGAACTTTCACAATTAATTATACTAGTGCAGAAAACAGCGCCACAGTCGTTTACAGTTTATTAATGTCTCAAACTTGCATCGCAAGACTAAGTTACGAAGGCAGGAGGGATGTTCGTTCCCTCCTGGCACCCTAACGACCCACGCCCTTTCGGACTGGTGCGTCTTCTCACGCCCTATGCGTCTTCTTCGACGGTTGGTTACTTTGTTCCTCTAGGCGATAGGCACCACCGGTATATATTAGGCAAGCCTATCCTCCCCTTCTCCTAAGATAAGCGCATGGCCTCCGGCATCTGCCAGTAGCTCATCCAAAACTACGCTGTGTCCCGCGCTCTCAACATGTTATCGTACCCGAAACTGCGTCGCAGGAAACTAAAACTGTTGACACCGTCCACTTCCAGAGAACCGAACCTCATGACGCAGCCGGAAAGTTTCTGAATAATGCTGATGCATAACCAAAACAACAACTTTCGAAACGAGACAGTAAACGGACTCCTGTTACAACATAAACAGCAAATGTCCGTCCGATAAGTTACAAAAGCACACGTCTGCTCGATAAACAAACTATGACGGGAAATGAACCCCTACNTCCGATAAGTTACAAAAGCACACGTCTGCTCGATAAACAAACTATGACGGGAAATGAACCCCTACGGGTTTAACTTGAAACCTGATAGAATATTACGAAGCTTTCCAAAGCTAAATACACACGAAAGAATTTTACACCCGTGTCCCGAAAAATTAAGAATATTGCGTCATTACAACAGTTACTTCCAACTTTTCTGAAGCCCTGCCAAAGTTCTTCTTCCAGGCTATTCCTCCATCCCATGCAAACAAAGCTTAACTAATTATAGAAAATTACACCAAAGGAACACCACACCGAATTCGTGCGAACTAAATGTAATACAACTCTCCATCAGAACTATTTATTGCTAGGAATTACCAACACACCTTCTCTCTCCTTGTATTAATTGGTATTAATTATAAATGAAATATAATTTTTTTATAAAAAAAATATAAGCAAAAGTTCAATTTAACTAAAAATATATTATTTTTACATTAGCACAGTTATAAACAAACGCAATGCGTGACATTTTTAGGAAACAACCAAACACTTCATACATGGGGTGATTTTTCAAATGTGTGATTAAAAAAATTTGAAGAAACCTTGAATAGACTATACCATCTGCTCTATCTCAACATGTGTTAAATGCGCTACATATTGTCGGTGTTCAGTACATCATAACGACAAACTGCAGTTCTCTTTCGTTATGTGAAAATACTTCAAGCTTTATAAATATATGCATCATTGGCACACGTAAACTGCTTTTCAAGGTTTCAGTGCTGGTCTAAGTTACATTTAGTTCTCATGCTATGCTTTAGAATTTAAATACGCTGGTTTCATTTTACGAGGTTATCGCCGTTCACTACTGTCCGCCATATTACAACGCCAAGTCAGTGAAAACTTTTGTTCGTTGGACATTTCTATAATGTCACAGTTATAAGAAATATTTTGTTATTCCTGTTATTTGTAGCGTAATGCACAACTTTTAGTTGCGGCAATATTTCTTTGGGGCGTTATTAAAATTAGCATTTCAACAGGATATTTGCATTTTAGTAATATAAGACTTTTTAAATGGTCAATGTTATTAACTTTGTCACACCATTATTAATGTTACTACAACATAAACTTTTAAAGAAATGTATCAACATTATTTATTTTTAGTTTCAAGAACATTAGTCTTTTTTTCTGTGTGATCACAGCTCGGAATAATTTTGCATTCAAATAGCATTATCACTTAAGTGTAGGTAGGCAGGGCTTAACGTTGATGCTACTTCCACCTGAGTTATACAGAATGGTGGCTAGTAGGGTACTGAGTTACTGTACTTTGGTGCAGACTAAGGACACCTGTAGTTGATGCATAAGGGGTGAACAAATACTCTTATTCTCAGTTAGTTAACACACATGTTTTTTATTTGACTGAAAATAACATGGGTATTTACACACACATGCGAGACTGAGTCTCCGCCCCCCCCCCCTTACACACATCGTAGGCCTGAAGGGTGGGTTGGCAGAATGCTATGCATCGGGGGGAAGTTTGCTTGAACGGCGACGTTTTTATTTAACTGTGACTGCGGCTTTTGGTGAGTTGTCTTCGTTGGTTGGTGTAGCTGGGTCAGCTCGGCGTCCCTTCTCGGAAGTCCGTGGTTGGTTCCCCGGGACTTGTGGTGTCTCTGCGACCTCGGCTGGCGATTCTCGTCGGAGACCTTAGCTCCTCTCCTACATCGATGTCCGCCCTCGTGCTTCCGACTTCTCCTCCTTGGAAACTACCACTACTTTTCCGGGAATATACTCATAAGTTCTCGGAACTCCTATACAGATTGTCTCGGAAATCTACACATACTGTCTCGGACATCGGTATTGCACTCTGCGTCCCCACGCGTTGCTTCGTCGCCATCCGGCACAGTCTACTTCCTCTCGGGGGTGGCGCCTCTCGGTATGGGGCTGCCACTCGATTCTCGCTCGGTCTCGCACTTCGCGTCTCGACTTGTTGATACTACTGTTCTGTTCCCGTCACACGACTGACTACTCTCGCATTTTGGCATGGCGCTACTATCTGTCGCCTCGCGGCGCATCCGCCGCACAACTAACTGAAAATTACTGGCTCGGCCGGGGTCCGAACCCCGGCCTCGGTTGGACTGACTCACCCGACTGCCTCCGTCTCTCGTTGAGGCTGCGGAACAACTGACTTCCGTCTTGGCTGCCGAACAACTGACCCGTCTCGTGGCGATGCCACCGAACAACTGACTCGCATCACTGATTCTGCCGGGATCCGAACCCCAGCCTCGGCTGACTCGACTGACTCCTACATCACTCTCGGCACGGGGATCTCACTGCTCCGCCTTCCGGCGACGTTACTGAACAACTGCCTTTTCATCTCGGCTGCCTCGTGATTTTAACTCGTTCGTCGCTATATTGAAGCTACGTTTGTCAGCGATTTCTCGCGAGAGAATTGGGGAGTTCCCCTGTGTAACTCAGGCGTTTTTGCGCCTGATTTTGTGTCTTGTCAGTGGATTGTGCTCTCCAACCAGGATGGAGGAAGGGTGAGGGTGGTGGCGCAGGGATTCATACGGTACTCTTTTCTGAGCTGTGGTCTGCACAAATTCTGGTCGGGGCACCCCCGCTTGCTATATTTCAAAACGGTTGGCCAAAAANTTTTCTGAGCTGTGGTCTGCACAAATTCTGGTCGGGGCACCCCCGCTTGCTATATTTCAAAACGGTTGGCCAAAAATGGGTTTGTAAAATCAACGCCTACACGATGCACTGTCAACATACGAAATTTGGTTAAAATCGGTGTGTAGACTGCATGGTTTCCGAGATGGGATACCGTTTCTATAATCCTTCATTCTTACAGCAAATCTTATGTTATATCTCGAAAACTACATAATAACCTATTATCACCAAATTTGACAGTATGTGTCACTATCGTATTCCACGCAAACATATGCGATTCAAATTAAAATGGCACTAATTTTTT
This sequence comes from Clitarchus hookeri, assembly GCA_002778355.1. Classification (NCBI taxonomy): domain Eukaryota; kingdom Metazoa; phylum Arthropoda; class Insecta; order Phasmatodea; family Phasmatidae; genus Clitarchus; species Clitarchus hookeri. The sequence continues at coordinate 126,851 of NQII01001919.1, read as the reverse complement.
TAATGTGGCCATAAAATATTTTATGTTTATTCGGTACAAATTCTACCAATTTCAGCCAAGTTGTTATTGCTGGCAGAATGTATTACAAGCATGCGCGCCTATCTGCCTATTTCTCTTGCGTGGCTGAAGGTTCTCCCCCAAGCCATAAACGGGACTTTCCCTGTGTCCTTCGAGCTTCGGTTCATTCCCGGGGGTGAATCCCCGGGTTGAAAGTTTCGTGGTCAGCTGCCTGCCCTGGATATGTACTAATAAGATGGCAGTGTGTGGTAATGGCGCTATGCCTATTCTAGTACATGACATGCGTCAACGTCTCGTTGACAGCGAGGTCATTAGAGACGGAGCAAATCGCTCAGAGAAGCGGGAACTGGGAAGGAATAGGAACCATCCCAGCATTCGCATGGAGTCACTACGGGAAACTACGGAAAACCGAAATCAGGATGGCCGGTTCGGGAATGGAACCCGGGCCTTCCCGAATGCGAATCCAGTTTGTTAACACAACACCACCTTTCTCGGTCACTTATCTGTACAACCGCCTCTTGGAGCCCAGACAGTGTGTGAGGAGGTCAGAAACTTAGTTCCAGGCATGTTCATAACACAATCCTGGAAACTTGAGAAGTTCAGACGCGCTACTGTAACGACCATTAGAGAACAAGTGTTTTACCTCACATCACAAACAAACAAAAATCCAATGAATTTAAACATATTTTTTCTATAACACTAATATGTACGCAAACCGATTTTTTGGAACGAAATTGTATTTTTTATGGTAAATCCAGCAAATATATTTTTAATTAGATTACATATATTTCAAGCCATTACTGGCACTGAGCCCTCTAATTATTGTGAACAAATGACATTTTAGTGGAAAGTCCTGGGTATTCTCTGTAAAATAGTTTTAAATAATACATTTTCAAATTTATATAATGCAACTTTAAATATATTATTAAATGTAAAATGCAATGTTAAACGTAAAAATTATAGCAAGATATCTATAAAATCACCCGAGGTAATATTTTTGCAATTTAAAAAATTTGCTGAAAATGAGGAAATTCTTACATATTTTAATTTGTGGCTGCCCCTGAATTTTTGTAAAATAATTCTTGCTAGGCTTGCCTTAAAATAAATTAGGATAAGACCTTTCAGTTGCTCTCGTAAAATATTCTTAAAATAATTTGGTTTATTTTATATGTACACTATATAAGAAGTANAAGACCTTTCAGTTGCTCTCGTAAAATATTCTTAAAATAATTTGGTTTATTTTATATGTACACTATATAAGAAGTACAATGTTGACTTTGCTTCGTCATTTAAAAAAAAAAAAACATGCTTCCTAAAAAATTTACCCCGGGAAAAAGTAGTTATAGATAATGTCTACAAGATGAATAGTTAATGGCACAAATATAAAATAAAGAATAGTTTCGTGGACAATGCCTTTAACCACGAACAAACTATATAGTCAATTCACGGTTATTTCAAAATTTTCTGAAGCCCTGCTAAAGTTACACTTCCAGGATATTTCTCCACCTCGCACAAACAAAGCTTACTCAGGTCTGGAAAATCACACCAAAGGGACCACGCACCGCATTCGTGCGCGCTTATTGTAATATTATTTTCCGTAAGAACTATTTCTTACTAGGCATTACCAACACACCTTTTTTCTCCCTGTTTTTTTTTTCATATTAATAGTGAATAAAATGTTATAATTTATAGATAAAATATAAGTTGAAGTTTAATTTAACCAAAGCGAGATACTTTCGTGTTAACACGAGTATAAAACGCTCGTGATTCGCGACGTATCAGGAGACAACCAATCACGTTATACACGGGGTGATTTCGCAAAGCTTTAATTCAAAAAGTGCGTAGAAACCGCGAATGGGCNAAGACCTTTCAGTTGCTCTCGTAAAATATTCTTAAAATAATTTGGTTTATTTTATATGTACACTATATAAGAAGTAAAATGTTGACTTTGCTTCGTCATTTAAAAAAAAATAAAACATGCTTACTAAAAAATTTACCCCGGGAAAAAGTAGTTATAGATAATGTCTACAAGATGAATAGTTAATGGTACAAATATAAAATAAAGAATAGTTTCGTGGACAATGCCTTTAACCACGAACAAACTATATAGTCAATTCACGGTTATTTCAAAATTTTCTGAAGCCCTGCTAAAGTTACACTTCCAGGATATTTCTCCACCTCGCACCGTAAGAACTATTTCTTACTAGGCATTACCAACACACCTTTTTTCTCCCTGTTTTTTTTTCATATTAATAGTGAATAAAATGTTATAATTTATAGATAAAATATAAGTTGAAATTTAATTTAACCAAAGCGAGATACTTTCGTGTTAACACGAGTAGAAAACGCTCGTGATTCGGGACGTATTAGGAAACAACCAATCACGTTATACACGGGGTGATTTCGCAAAGCTTTAATTCAAAAAGTGCGTAGAAACCGCGAATGGGCTATACCGACATGTTTACGGACACGCTAGTTAGTGTCCAGGCTGGATATTGTACGTAGTCAGAGTGAGGTGATTTTGAAATGGCTACACTGGAAGTCACAGCAGCTGCCGTGCCGAGCGCGGGGCGAGCCACTCGGCAAAGGTGTCCCGTGCGCAGCATGCCGTCGGTGATCACGTGGGAGTGCCTGCACTGCTCGTTGGTCGTCACCGGCACGGACACGTGATTCAGGTGGAGCGTGCCTCCGGACTGCGAACAGCTCAGTCACAGTCACACGACCAGTCAACAACGCAAAAACACGTGTGTTGAACCTTGAACAACTACTTATCTCTACCGCTATCTCGATATCTAGCACTCTATATTGGGCCACATGTTCTTCGCGAAAGTATTTCAGGACGAGTTGTGCTCCAGCGGACTTTGGTTCAGAACCACTTTCGTGATTGGGTCATTTGAATTGTTGCTCGTCTTATCTGTCTGCTCGCGAAATCACGGACGGTCAGTAGCGGAGAAACTTAACCCTGACCTGCTCACTCATGTAACATACTGTCTTCACACAAAGCCGAGCGACCAATAGTTCAATGAAGACTGCAAGTGGGCACGCAGGATATTGAAGTCTAGCCTCCGCGTAAATCTTTTCGCGATAAACAGGTGGCCCTAAAAACACATATACAAGATGATTCTAAACCATTCCAAACGCTATGAGGTGTTTCCCTAGGCCTAATGACATAGAAAACATTATACGACCTATGCCCTGCAGTACTTCGTAAAGGAGGTAGGCGCCCTTGAAAATCGATATTTCAGTGGCTTTAATTCAAAATAATAAAACCTACTTGAGATTACAAAAAAATCCCGCTATCACTAGTGTCTTTAATCGAGATATGAAATCTGCGAACGGTTGTTGGGTAATGTCACTCCGATTCATTGAAAAAATAGGGGAGGCCATGTTATTATCCAACAAATATGTGTAACCCTTGGTTGTTTATCGCTTTTAATGAAGCATGTGCATATTAATGTATAAACAATCTTGTTCTGGTGTAACTCTCTCAGGCGAACGGTTGTCGAGAAAACAAAGTTTGGAAAGGTACCTGGTAGGCAACCAACTGCACCCTTACAAACTTTGTCAGTATACATCCAATACACATTGGAAAAGATTTGTCAAAATTATTATACAAGTTGTTATACAACATGGATATTTACACTCGGTGATATTATATTTGTATAAAAAAATATAATAGAAAATAGTATAATTTACGTACATCTTATTTGGAAAATATCTAAAAATACGTTAAGTCTACAGTATATTGAAGTACAAATTATCACAATTCATATACAAATAAATATTATAGCACAAATATGGTACGTCCAGGAAATTCTGCGACCATGTGTGCTCCCCTTTCTAATGCAGCTTGACAGCCCCATTTTATAGAAGAATAATGCGTGGCCACACACAGCACGGGTATCTCTGGACTGTCCTTTGTTCTGTCAACTTTCTTCCTTGGCCAGCAAGGTCCCCAGACCTCTCACCCATTAATTTTGTCCGTTTTCGTTACAACCGTTTGCTGAGAGATTTAAACCAAGCCAACGTTTTTATACATTTACATGCAAATGTTTATATATATAATTTCATTTTTTTTTGTGCCGGCAAGGTGTGAGATCGCATAGTGCACAGTTTAATCAGTAGTGACGAACCATCCTAAGTGTGTTAGAAATACTTTACATCACAATAGCGGACACACTGTCTAAACTTGGAAACCAATTTCACTAACGTATTCCAGGGTGAACTGAATTGTAAATTCACACAAAATCTGTACCACTGAAATTCCCTGAGCACAAGCGATAAGTTGGCACAGAGGGCACAGCAATATACTGTCTCATACAGGTTTACCAATTACATACAAAGTAGGTAAAAACAAGTGTGAAGCAGGTAAATCAGTATTCCCTCCACACTCTGTATCACTTGCAATCCACAAAGCAGAGTGGCACAGATTTGCGCAAATGAAGTTATCTGGGGTTAATTGACGATCAGTACAAAATCCCAACAGTAAGTAAAAACATAAATAAAATAAATAAATAAAATAAGCAAATGATAAATGCTTTGCACCAATGCAACAACTGCTTAATATTGTCAACATGCGTGCCATTTCTGTCGCAAGGTGAGTTACTCAGCAATTTTTTCTTACAGGCGTTGGTGATGGTTAGATAATAGGTTTTTGTATTTTATTTGACGTATCGCCGCGCCGTCAGAGTTCCTTCAATCACCAACAGTGGACTGCGGGTATAGTAGGAAATGGTATCCTACACCATGACACCTCAAGTTGGGAGGCGTGCCGCTCTTCAATGAAGCATGGATCATGGCGCCGGCCGGGACATCTTCAGACTCGACTTCGGCGGTCATCTGTATCCAGAGAGAACGGGATGCATCGCTGAACACCACTCGTCGCCAATCCGCAAATTGCCTTGCTACCCGTTCCCAGCAGGATGTCGCACGTGCACGCATGACACGTCGCGAAGTCAGATCCCGCTCTGATGGCCACTTGGATATGGTACTGATGGACACAGGCGTATATCGAGCAGCCGTGACATGTCCCTGGACGGTGAGCAGCGACGCCCGTTGTTATGATTGGTCCCGTTCAAACTTCCTAACCAAGCAAAACCTAAGAAAAGGCGCCAAAGAGTTCATTAACGCCAAGCCAGGACGATTGCAGACACGACAGAATAATGGCNGCAAAACCTAAGAAAAGGCGCCAAAGAGTTCATTAACGCCAAGCCAGGACGATTGCAGACACGACAGAATAATGGCGCGAAGAAGCCATAAAACTGCTGGAGTATCAAAACATCAGGTTAAGAATGATTGCCGCAAGTCGACGGGGCATTCANACGAAGAAGCCATAAAACTGCTGGAGTATCAAAACATCAGGTTAAGAATGATTGCCGCAAGTCGACGGGGCATTCACACAAGACGCCCGGCCACAGCGAAGATGCTGATCCAAGAGCATTTCAGGGAAGTAACACAAAAACCGAAACAGTCCGCCTCCAGAGCACTAAGGGAACCAATCGGAGCAAACTTCGTCAACGGTCACGTGGTGGGGCGAGAAGTGTGAAATAGACGTCAACGACCNTAAGGGAACCAATCGGAGCAAACTTCGTCAACGGTCACGTGGTGGGGCGAGAAGTGTGAAATAGACGTCAACGACCGGGACCGGCGTCGTCTACTACGAACATCAGACCAGACAGCGGCTGTTCCTTGGACTAATTCCGCCAGAGGGTCCGGGTGCGAGGCTGGGGTAAGTTCCCTTCCTTTATATGTGGTCCTCCTTCTTAACTAATAGCCTTCCTTAAGTCCTTCCCTCTAACTTTCGTTGGACTTAACTTTAATTGAATATCATTGTATACTCTTCTAACTTTAGAGCAAGTAAATTCTTTATTAATAATTTTAAACAATCCTTTATATTATCTCAGCTTATCCTGTTTTCCTTAAACTTAACCTTCCCTAAGAGTGTCATGAGCCACCAAGGCTCATAACAAATGGTGGAGGCGCCGGGTATCGATCCCGGTACCTCTCCCATTTTACTGTTGGTACGTATATTGAAGGACAGTTGCAGTGGGAAATACTGCCCATGCGCCATTGAATAATCCAGTGATATACTAATTACTCAATAACAAGAGGCCACAAATAGGTCTCAAATAAAAATTCGGACACGTTCCACACTCTGATATAACTATTGTTATATCACGACACATTCACACTTCTGCAAATTTTAATTTAGAATAACAGTTCATACAGTTGAATTCGAAAAGACCCATGAATGTACGCACTGTGGTACCCTTTCCTCAAAATCTACGTCTTACAAATCTTAAAATATATATAAATGGCTACACTGATTTGCATTTTTCATTTCAAATTTGTTCACACTAATTTGTTATTTTAGGACAAAATTGACATGGTGCATTATTTAAACAAGAGGTTGTAACTCCTGGTATGATATGAATGCTGGGCTCTTTTGTCGCTGTTGGTCCAATCAAATCACAATCTAACATGCAGGATATTAACACACAGATTGATAGATTTCTTGGTACACAATGATTTGCTTACAGAACTGATTGACTTGTTGAGGTCAAGCTGCGGACCACCAAGATTACGAAAAATTGTTCGGGGCCAGTATGACATATGGTGGTAACAGCATGTGGTGATGTATCTACCATTGTAGGTAATATGGTCCCCGAAGAATTTTTTGTAATACAGTATGTTCTGGTATTTTGTAATACTTATTGGTTGCCTGCAGGCTGACTTCACCAGGACAGACGATCATTTCTGTAAGTGAATCATTGTGTGCCAAGAAAGCTGTGTGTTAATATCGTGCATGTTGCTTTTTCCACTGACGGGAATAACATAAAAAACATGTAGCAGTACATACCTCCAAAGCATTTAAATCCACCCCTGTAACATGGAAATACCGTTTCCATGCGAAAGGAATGTTAGTATTGGCCCGCACAGCATAGTTTCATTTCCACGCACTCACGTCATAGAAAGGTCAAAAGGCCAACTATTTGGCCTGTTTTTGTTAAAATATGGCAATGTAATAATTATTATTTGGTAACTTCAGTTTTAAGTTGTTGGCAACACTGTGTAGTGTTTTGTTTTTTCTAGTTGATAAATATATAACGGTCAACATTGTTGTATCAGTTTTGCTGTTAAAGTATAATAAAACATTTCGTTTATTAAAAGGCCTTTATTCATTAAACCTCAACAGGTTATGGGCCCAGACACATAGTTCTGCATAGAATCTGTGAAGGGCTAGAAATATCGGCGAAAATATTGGTGCTGGCCCGCGATAAAAGTGAGGTTATACGTGACCGCGCCAAGAAGGAGTAATACTCGTTCATTCTCTAAATTGAGCGAGGCAGGACAACGAAATGGAAGGAAATCAGTGTGTGATCAAACTGGAAGGACCTAGCAACTGGAACCTGTGGAAGTTCCAAACATCGGTATTGCTACGAGGTCAAGGATGGCTGAGGCTGAGGCAGCGGCTGAACATGCTGCTTGGGAGTCAAAAGATAGTAAGGCTCAGACACTACTAGTTACCAGAATGACGGAGAAAGTCATGTTGCATATAATTTCTTGCACAACATCTGCTGAAATGTGGCGTAAACTCCAAAGTGTTTTCGAGCAAAAGTCGGAAACAAGCATCCATATTACACAGCAGCGATTTTTCCAGTTTAAGTTTGAAAAAGGAACTGAGATGTCAGTATTTTTGTCAAAAATACAGGAGCTGCAAAATCAGCTTAAGCAAATGGGAGAGGAAATATCAAACAAGTTAGTTATTACAAAGGTACTAATGTCGTTGCCAGATGAGTACAAACACTTTGTGTCGGCGTGGGAGTCGNTTAAGCAAATGGGAGAGGAAATATCAAACAAGTTAGTTATTACAAAGGTACTAATGTCGTTGCCAGATGAGTACAAACACTTTGTGTCGGCGTGGGTGTCGGCGCCAGAGATAAACAAACCCTGGATAATCTGATAGCCAGGCTTCTGGTGGAAGAAGAATGGGTGCAGGAGAAGGGTGAAGCGTCTCAACAAGCTTCATCTGCATTCTTTGTTAAAAATAGAAGAAACATAAAGTGTCACAAATGCAACAGACTGGGGCATTTCCAAAGCGAATGCAGAAGCAAAGTGAATAACAGTGAATTACAAGACAATAACAGTAACAGTAATAAGTGTTTTTATTGCGGAAAGTTCGGACATTATAAGGCACAGTGTCGCTTTAGGAAGTACAGGGGCAGTAAGGAAAGTAATGCATTTGTCGTGTTAAACGCAGAATATGAACATTATCAAGAGTCAAAATGGCTGGTTGACTCTGGGGCCAGTGAACATATGTGTAACAATC
>NQII01001919.1:103454-115840 GCA_002778355.1 Clitarchus hookeri | reverse complement strand
AAAATGCTTGCCATGAACGAATCGAGCGAGTACAGCGTAGGTCGCCACACAGTATCACCATAGCCCGACATGTGTCCCATTTGCGTATAATGCGATTTGTTTATGCTGATGTGCCACTAGGGGGCATACATGTCCCACAGTAGTAACAGTGGGAGCAGTGTGAGTCACAGAGCCCAGTGAACACGCAGCATACCTGGACAGCGCATTCGAGAAGTCTTTACCCAGGTAGGTGAGTTTGAGAGTGGCCGCATCGTCAGCCTCCGAGAGGCCGGTTAGACGTTTCGGCGCATTGTTCGCCACTTGAACCTTTCTGTTTGCACTGTGAGTGGGTGTTGGACGCAGTGTAACACGAGGATGAACACACGCGTCGAGAAGGCTCGGGCCGACCCCGGCGCATCATCGGCAGGGAGGATCTTTCATCGGGCGACAGACTGTAAGCACTCCACGGCGTCGCTGCGCATCATCCAGGGACATGTCACGGCAGCTGGGGACACGTCTGTGTCCATCAGTACCATATCCAAGTGGCTAGCAGAGCGAGATCTGACTTCGCGGCGTCCCTTACGACGTCTACCATTACGACCTGAGCATTGCCGAGCACGTGTGACATCCTGCTGGGAACGGGCAGCAAGGCAGTTTGCGGATTGGTGACGAGTGGTGTTCAGCGATGAATCCCGTTCTGTCTGGATACAGATGACCGCTGAATTCGAGTCTAAAGATGTCCTGGCCGGCGCCATGATCCATGCTTCATTGAAGAGCGGCACACCGCCCAACTAGAGGTGTCGTGGTGTGGGATGCCATTTCCTACTATACCTGCAGCCCACTGGTGGTGATTGAAGGAACTCTGACGGCGCGGCGATACGCCCAGGAAATTCTGCGACCACGTGTGCTCCCCTTCATAATGCAGCTTGACAGCCCAATTTTATAGCAGGATAATGCGTGGCCACACACAGCACGGGCATCTCTGGTATGTCCTTTGTGATGTCAACATGCTTTCTTGGCCAGCAAGGTCCCCAGACCTCTCACCCATTAAGAACTTTTGGGCCAGGGGCTCTATTCTCTAATTTTTACTGTCTTTATACGAATATATTTACCGCTTAATCATCTTTACTAGGCGAAATGGTATTCTGCAACTCAATATCTCCCCATGATGGTCTTTCGAATGCCTTGTGACTGTCTTTATATAAAAATACGGGTCAACAAGGTGTCTTTTTGAACGAAATTGGAAAGAAAATGGCAAACATATAGAGGTTTATTCTACAAATACGTCTTACAGAAAAGAAAACGTTTTAAAATGCCCTAAACATGAGAAATATTACATTTTTTTTATATTTACGCGCAAATAAACGGTGTCTGTAATACATCTAAGGAGTATTTTATATTATTACCTAGTGATAATCGTGCTTTAACGTGACTACAAAGTGACGTATTCGGCTACGGGCCAGTGCTGTTCAAAATGAACAAGTACCACCTGAAATCTTGTATGTATAGAAATAAGTAAATTTATTTTACAGGTATTATTCAAAAATGTATTAAGAAATAAATTTAACTTATAGTTTAAAATTCACTATAACAGCAAAATGTGTGATAATGTATTCTGCAATAACGAAAAAATAATAATAATTCAGCAAGCAAATTGCTAATTTCAGAATACAGCCCGCTGCGTTGCCAAACGTACATCTTTGCACAAAGATATAAATAAATATATGGATTACAGAATTCCAAATAAAGACGCTTACGAGTAACCATCGTTTTGGCCATCTTCAAGATAAAGAGGGTCACACTGACTGTCTTTAAGCAAGCTCAAGTTAGAGAATAAGGCCCCAGAGTATTTCCCATGGTTTTTAATAACCTTGAACTACCATTCGGCCAGCCTTCTTTCATTATCTTAACTGTATAAAAAAAAGTATCATCTTAAAGTGGTAGTCTTGTCATTGTTTTTAAGTGTTTGTTATATTTATCGTGATTTAGCTGATAAACAGATTTTTACGGACTGTCAGTACACAGAGAAGAAGCTCTATCAAGAGTCGTTCAAGTGTAAAAGTCAAGTAAAATGTAAGTTAGTACATTTTCACCGGCATATGAAGCAACTGATGTACCAACTTAGTTCAACAGGACATCCGAAAACATTATTTGGAACAGTTATTTTTCCCATCTAGCACGGAAAAGTCAATTTATCAGCAATAGGCTGCATAATGGCCAACACGACACATGCTGCATGGAGAGATATGATAAAAAAAGTCCGTATGACACATCCAGTAAAACGATCTACCCTGTTGAGAACAAAGTTGCCTTGTAGTAGAATATATTATTTCCTTCACCAAAGCCACCCGACGTTCCTGGATGGTGTGATGGAGGCACTAGACGCCTCCCAATAAGACGTTCGAATGCCAAGCAAGCTCTATAAGATTAAGGGTTCCGCATGACTGGAGCTATTGTGCGCGTTCGAGGTTTCGAAACGCGTCAGACCTTAAGGCCATACTTCACGATATGTTTTAAATTTAATTATCTGAAGGAGATTTATATCAGGACCACATAAATGTTAATATTTGTAGTCAAATGACTATAGTTTTTCAAATATAGCACCAAAAAGTCTAACATTTCGGAATATGGAAGCCCAAGTTTCTATGCTCGTAATTAACTTTGCCAAATAAAACACATGTCATGTGATCTATACCATATACACAATATGTTAATTAAGTATTTATTAGTTAAATATATTTAACAATCAGTACTCGGGTACTTGTATCCTCTTTTAAATTTTTTTTGCCAACACATTTTTATTCGTCCAAGAGAAACTAATAAATACTAGTACATATTATTTTATCTCAGACGAATGAAAATGTGTAGGCAAAAACATGAGTACTTATTTTAAAACAGATTCAAAATGCCAGTACCCGAGTACCGATAGTTAAACATCCTTGATACTTATTTAATATGTTGTGTATAGGATATATATCACATGACTATGATTTTGTTGGCAAGTTAATTAAGAAACTTGGGCTCATATTCAGAAAATTTGCAACTTTTCGGTGCTATATCTCGAAAACTCTTATCATTTGACTTGAAATATTTACATTTATGTGGTCCTTATATTAATCTCATTCTGATAATGAAATAATAAATTATCTTGAAATATGGCCTTAAGGCGGACTTTTGCTCACTTACAACTTTCTTCGTCGCCTCTATGTGCAAGGCACTCAACTGGCTTGCAGTCTTCTGCGTCAGCGACTCGCCTGAACGTGACCTTAAATATTTACGGCACGCTGATAAAGTTAAAAGTATGATGCGTGTCTAAAAAAAAGTCCAAAGTTTCTGTAGAGGAAATTTAGCAGATAAAAATAGGCTCTGAAAACACCCGATTTAACTAGTTTTACTCCCAAAAAAATAATCCTTAGAGTTGGGATGATAATTTGAAACTTCTATTTAGACACGAAACGCTTCCCGTATTTAGACATCACTGCAAAATATCCAGCCGTTTTTTAACGGCGTGTTTTATACTAAACCTCTGTAACGCACTCAATGCGCGAGCTAGGCCGGTTAATCCAAAAGGGCGATGTTCCCGATGTCCAGGTAGTCACCCACCAGAGTAGTGTAGCTCAATGTGGGCGAGCTTTGCGTCCCATAAACAAGAAATATGCAGCTCTTGAAAGCACGATATGCTGTCGACTGTAGGAGGATAACATCATCTCTGTACATCATCTCTGTACATCATCTCTGTACACCTGGCCAGTTGCAAGGTCTCCATTAAACACACGGAGGTGTGTGCATGTGTCCACCCGCCGTGATTCCGACTCAGGTCACGTCCATTATTTGGCGTATTCAGCGATTTTAGTAGTTTTATAAATTCTTCCAGCTCAATGTTATATGCACCACGCTTTGTGGGTCACGTTCGATGGGATGTTTTTCGCAGGCTTTGGGGCATCCAGTCATACTTGAAGCAAACGTCGGTACATAGTATACCTATACCTAGAGATACCGGAATATTTCGAGCCAACACATTATCAATAATACTCTAGGTAGTTTATCCTTGTATGACTGGATGATCAAATTATGGCTCTGCTAAATTATTTGTAGACCAATCGAAACGGTCTGCTTTTAAGTATCAGGATCGTCATTGTCCCAATGAAATTGGGTAGTTGTTCCATGCACATTAATGACGACCAATAACTAAGGAAACCTATCGGACATGTGTACAGTCCGTTGAATGCTGGGTTTAGCAAACTTTCTCCGCGATAAATCATCGTCTCTAAGTACACCTTATCCCTGTGGCTGCTTTCAAATCTCTAGCAAAGTCGTCTCCTGTGATACCATTGCGTTGTCTGGCAGTTAGGACCAAATAACGACCTTATTTTGGCGTTTTGTTCTTAGGACGTCCACTGCTGAAGGGTCGACGGACATTAAAAGCCTATCGGAACCTCCGCCAGACGCCAGACCCCAGAAATGGCATTTGGGAGTTGCAAGACTCGGGACACCCGAGTTTGGACTGTCTCCAGTAACCCGCATCACGTCATTGATATGGGTTCTCTTAGCCACTGCTGTCGAATTAGTAGAGGGAGCATGGGGTGAAGTGATCACGCTAGCTGCTTAAACTAACTCAGTCTCCGTGTCCCAACATTGAACTGCTTCTCTGCCAACACGGCAATCACGAACGACGTGGATAATATTTGAGGTTACAACACTGTTTAGTAAACAAGTGCTCTGAAATGTTGGTATACTTCCTATAACCAATTTGCAATGCAGTTTGATTATATTTAAATTGGCAAAAGCATTTTATTACTATAAAAGTGCTATTCTTTAAAAAAAAATTTAATATATAAAACAAACACATTTATCACTGTTGGCCATGTGATCGACAATTGTATGTATTAGTGTAGGGTAGGTAAATGTTGGGTACATGCGCAGAAGACGAAAAATCGGTCTACCTCATCTTTAGTCTCTGGTCGAATGCACACCAACTGCACACACTATTCTTCCCTCCTATTGCAGCTCTACATAACATCGCTCTGTGATCGTTTTTACAGTGCATCACGGCTTACGTACGAGTAGACGATATTTGCTCAAACAGCTCGGGAACAAAAATGGCATTGTCTGAAAGTTGATACGCACGATTTATGAATAAAATAAATGTTTTTTTAAAGAGAAAATTAAATTTTTGCAAAAAGAAATTTTACATTACATATATCTCGGTTAAATGAAATCAGCCAAAATTATTTTACGGTTAATTTGAAGAGAGAGAAACGAAAGTTAAAAAAAAAAAATATATATTATTTTTTGGAAATAAAACTACACTACCACGAATGGATAAGCAAGCTTCTGCGAATAAGTTAGATCTATTTTATCATCTATAGTTGAGCGGCTCGTAATACTAACTAGACATTCGGGGTTCTGCGACTAACGGGGGATAATATGCACAGCACCGAAGCTAGCCAAACGTGTTATAAGAAGTTGTCCCAGGCGTTTGGCTTCCGAATATCCTGCTTCTATTACGTGATAAACGAAAACTAGGAAGCCAGTTTCACTCACCCCAAACCCGTAGACAACAGAATTGTCAAAATCACATGATCAGCAGTGCTTAACATGTTCGTAATCGTTATTGTTTTGTGTCATTGGTGGAAAGCATAATAACTCAGCGATAGTAGAAATGAAACTTGCACGAACAAATAAACAAATGTAGAAAGCAACGGAAATAGGATTTGGATGCGCAGTTACAATGTCGTGTATAAGCTGAAATAGTAAGGGAACGGAAAAACATATACACAAAGATAACAGGTGTTTTCCATACTAAAAGTTATGGTATTACTATGTGCAAAGGATGGGAAATCACCACAAATGGACCAAATTAATGCCTAATTGGGTTTCGGCTCAATGAAGAAGAACATGGACGGAAAGTTGGAAACTAGGATGCGTAAAAACGGCTCTGATGCTGCATAAAGCCGCAAAATAAATAATCTGCTTGTAAATGTATAGTCATTTACACAAACCTCCTAACTAAATGTGCAGTGCGCAGCGCTGAGAACCCAATTTGGTGATATGATGGTCCCTCAGCATAATAGTTCATTAGCAACTAACAAAGCAACCTGTGAAAAATAAAAAGTATTTCCAAGTGTTTTGACGCCACTAAACTGAAGTTTTGTAAGTCTATGAACGGTTAGATTTTAATCAAACTCTTTTGAAAGCCGTGTAAAGGTTCTTCTTTCTGCCATTGCCACACGAAATAATTATTCCTAAGGGCCAAGTGAAGCGTCAGTTAATCGATAATATGCGAATGTTAGAATCAAAAATATGTAAATATTTTCTCAACTCCTACCCGAGAGTATGAAACAAAAGGAAATCGATTTCAATTGCCATGAATTATCAAATTATACTTTTTTTATAAGCGCCAAACGAGTTTATACATTTGTTAATTGTTACCAAAATTACTGCAAGTATTCCAGTCAGTGTTTAAGTCAAAATACACGCTCTGACGAACAAACTTTGTTTTCTTAAAAAGTTGACTTCAAAAGTATTTAGTAAACATATCAACAACTGTAGCCACGTACGTTAGTAATGGATCCTCCATATTTCAATCTTCGAACTTCAATCTGGATGAGTAATTATGCAATAATAAAAATCTATTGAAAGATAAATGGCATTTTTTACACATATAAAACATAGGTGAATATATTTTCCGACAATCCTAAGCAACACGTGCACTCTCAAGATTATTCCTCGCTGAAGTTAGGGTTATTTCAATGGCAAATATTTTTAAAATATTTGCATTTAGATATAACATTAAAAATAGAATTTTTGCGAATGTACTTAGCTTTAAATTTTTCGTCTGCGGTACAAAAAGAACAAATAACCGTCTAAAATTTAGGCTACAATTATACAGTATACAAATTGAATGTTAACTTTTGATGAGTGACATTTTTATGAGTAACATAGTTTAAATCTGTCGTAATAACTTACGTTTATAGTACAAGTGAGCGATATACATATTATTACAGGAAGCTGTTTTCAATACAAGGTAGCACCGGGTAAATAGGCGAAAAAATAACTTGAAAACATATATTCCCTTTAATAAATGCATTTACCATGTAAGGAAAGTCTCGTGTCTGTGCAGGTATTCCATTCACGATCTTCAAGCTCATCGTATCGTTATAGAAGTCGTTAGCTGAAAATATATTTAAAAAAATTGAAACATCCGTGGAGTTTTCGACAAACCACAGCGATCTGAAAAAATTATATCGCAGAAAATAATACTTACTTATTGATTGAAAAATTTTATACAGAATGCGGAATTGTTTATTTGAAATTTTGAAAATATTGCTGTACGTTTTAAAATGTTAAGTGTACATAGTTTAGATTGGCTCGTACTGAAGATGTCCAGAATCAAATAATTACGTACAGCGAAATGAAGTTACTACACGGAAAAAAATTAAACATAGGAAACTAGAAAACCCAGTCAATAATAAAAAAAATTAATATTGGAGCATACAAAATTTATAGCAAATATATTTTTTTAAAAAGGGTGTATTTTCTTGGTCTCTGAAATGCGTTTAAGAAAGCAGTCACAACTTAGATACAGTAAAATATGAATTGAAGACACAAGAATACTTTTAGGGAAATTTGTTTGAAATACCACAAGCGCGTTTGATTAGTTGCTATTAGTGACACAATCGAGCCTACGCTATTTTATGTTCTTTTGAAAACTACGGTCATTTTAACAATAAATTAAATAGGTTATTTTTAATGATTAAAAATATTCTTATTCTGAACACATAAATAATATCACTCAGACTTAGACACATACTTAGAAGACCGATGGTAATTCCAAACCGGAACATCTTGCAGTATCGCCTCCCAGAGATGGTATCACTGAAATAGGATCCATAATTACATTCCATTTACTCTCTCGAAATTGCTGTATTTTAAACAAATAAGTTAGAAGAACTCATCTACAGGAACCTTCAGAACAGGGAAAGTATATCATGATGTGCAGAAAATTACCATTCGACGCAAAATAAATGTAACAAGAGAATGAAACGAAATTAAAGTCTGTAATTGAAGCATTTGAAGGGTTTATTGAATCTTTATAAATAAAAGTGCCTTATTAGTTGATGTCAGTAGTAACTATTTCTTACTATACATTACCAACACACACATTCTCTCCCTGTGCCTATTCATATTAGTTATAAATGAAATAAAGTAATTTGTAGAGATTATATATATATAATGCTTGTGATATGTGACATATTTAGGAAACAGCCAAACACGTCCTGCATGGGGTGTTGGTCCAAAGGCTTGATTCAAAAAGTGCGAATAAACCACGAATAGACTATATTTAATTCAGTGTAAACATTTTTTTTTGTCTCTTTCCCTTGGCAAGCTACAGCTGCAGATTACTATTTACTCACCCTTTAGTTAAATTGCAGCGCTGGTCACGGAGACAATGTTATAGTTGAAGATTCGAATGTAATCACAGTCAACTTAGCAATAAATTGAAATCGATCGTTTAAGTTTGTCGTGTGACGGTTTAGGAATATTAGAGCCACGCTGACCCACAACCACGTGTCGCGAGGCAGGTGATGGACCGCAGTTACACATGTCTTGCTGCGCGTCCTGCTGCGTAGGCCTCCTGGCCACCCCCATTCACCACCCTACGCCTCTAGCCAGCCCGTGAGATCAGTGGAGCGCAGAGGTTTCATGGGATATCACCAAATAATCATGTGTATTTCGCCTGAATTCAGAAAACACACACCGCGGAAGAAATAGCTGACGAGCTGGATATTGGTGCCGAGAACACCCCCCACCCCCTTAGCTAACCACAGGACAATGTGGAAATGCACCGAGAAGAAATAGCTGATGAGAGTAAGCTAGGGGCAAGGGGCTACCTTCCACCCCCCCCCAAACCGTTCAGGAACCAGGACACATGTTTTGAAAGGCATTGTTCTGCATTCTACCACCTCACCCCCTCAACCCCTCCCCCCTCAAGGTACACGTGCCGACAATTAAGGGTGGTGGCTGGCAAGCATAAAAACCCCTTTTCGAGAGAAGTGGGAATTAGTTCATTAGTACCGCGCAGAGAGGTCTGTCTATTATTACCGCCCAGAGATGTTAGTTCGAGAGAACAGTCAGTTCATTAGTACCGCGCAGAGAGGTTGGTCAGTTGATTATTACCGCGCAGAGAGTCAGTCAGTCGGTTGAGAGGCCGGGAGATCGGACTCCCGGCCACAACAGTACCTCAGTACAGCAGTATGTCAGTAGGCACGGTAAGACAGTTCATTATTACTGCACAGAGAGAGCAGTCCATCAGTAGAGCCAGAGAGTTTGTCAGTATCGCACAGAGAGGTGAGCCCCATCCATCAGTCGAAGTAACGAGCAGAAAGTGGCACGGAAGTTCAGTTCTGCCACCCCGGGATGTGCAGATAGTCAGTCACGACATTAAGGGGTCAGCCGAACCGGGACGCGAAACGCGAAATGCAGGGTAGTGTCAGAGAAAGTTACCAGAGTCACATCGGACGAGTAGTTTGATTACGTCGGGACGCGAGTTAGCCAGCCAGTTACCGCATAAGTCAGTCAGTTTCCAGTCAGTCAGTTGCAACGCACCGAGAAGGCGGAGTCGAGTGGTGAACTTCACCGAGAAGTGCCATGTCGAGCTAGTGGGCTTGTCCAGTGCAACCCGGATCCGCGAAGGACGGGTGGGACCTACACACACCCGTGTGGTCCCTCGCCGGGACGTGGTGGGGTAGTCAACAGTCCGTTACTACCCTACGTCGAGAATGGGAGCGAGTGGTGAGCCCTAACAAGGGGCGCCAGCTCAAGAGGAAGCCAGCTGCGTGCAACAGACCAACCACTGAGGGCCTTTACCAGGACCATCCACCTCACCAGACCACCAACTGCCGGAACAACTACCACGCAACATGTGGAGATAAGTAACCCCGTCGTCACTCAGGGACATGTCCTGACACCTAATGCCCCTACAGCGTCAGAAATGTAACCAGAACTTTGAACATTGTAACCAGCCCTTCAGGCCTTGAACTCGCAGGGCGTTAATGTGTGAGAAAATCCTCGGCAGAAAATATGTGTAAATTCCCGCAACAGTGCCGGGAAGGTATAAGTAAAGTCCCGTTGAATAAACCTGTTCCAAAACTAAGAAGTCGTGATGAAGTCATTTTGTGATTTACCCTCAAACCCCAGGCATCCTATAGTCTGTGCCACTAAACATTAACAAAAGACCCTACGTACTTTTTGGATGTGTTAAGTTCTACAGCGGGTAAAACAGAAAAGAAAACGTAGATGTAACATTATGCAAACTTATTTAGCAAGTCGCTTGACTATGCGGTGAACAACTGAAATTCGTCCAAGCACTTTATTACAAACTTGACATTTTATTCTTGCTACCAGTCTTAATGAATAACTCTACTTTTTATAAGCAACGTAGACCTAAATTATTGCAAACCGACTAGAGATACATCAAAAACGAAAGCATACAATAGGTATTTATGATAAATACATGCATCAGTCCCGTTGAAATATTAGCAGTAAATCCCAAATAAATTTTTATGTTGCCCAAAAGTCAAATCTTGACGACTTGATATCTCCAGGCCAATAATCTTAATAGACCCTTCGCAAATACGGTATATTGAATCTTCCAATAAATTTTTCACTGCTGGCAATAACTAACTCGACACAATCAGAAAAACGATTTCAGACACCTGATAAGAGTCATAATTTTTTTTAAAGAATTGTATTTTTATTAATAAATTTATATGATTACAGACGTTAAGAGTATGAACTATTCTGCTTGTGGGTAATGATAGCTAGCACTTGCTCTATGATCTGATGTTTTTTCCTTTTTTCGGGTACGCCTCCAACAGACGGTGCCTGCCAGTGCCTGATTTGCAGGGATAACTGTGTCGACTAGCCTCTCCCATCTCTGACACTTGTCACCAGGCACGTATCCAAACATTTTGCTTGGATAGAGTCAGCATAATCGTAACCAGGATGAGTCGAAAGGGGGAGGGCGGAGATAGGTGTCATTGCCCCTTTAAGAGAAAAGAAATTGTGCAACTGCGGAAATAAATTTGCCAGATACTGTCCACTCTTCATCTGGACACGTGTTTCGTGTGTGAACATTTACCCGAAAATATATCAATGTTACAAATTTTCCTTAAAAATTAATGATTGCCCTAGCATAACTGAAATTCTTGCTACGCCCATTGATATCATATTTTATTCATGGGACGTAATCTTTAATTATATTACCTCCTTGGCTACTGTAAAGATATATTACTTTACACTTTGAAACATTACACAAAGACATACAAAATAAAGCAAGTTTTATTTGAAAATTTCATATTACAATAGTAACACACTAGGGGGAAGTAAAAAGAAGACAATATATGAGCTGTAAGGGTGACAATCTTAGCTACCAGTTAATCAGCAATTAAACGATTATATCTCAAAATTTTAATTTTCGTGACCTTTATTTCTGTTTGTTACTTTTCCTTACATTCTACTGGACAGTGCTTTTATCTTCGGGATAGGTCTGGGCCTCTTCTGTATACGAGCCTGTTTGTTATTGGCTTTCTCTGTTGGGATGGCCAAGGGTAGTCGCCTTGGACGTACGCCTCGCAATGTCCCAGTGGGACTCCAAAAAACTGACTTTCTTGTGCTCTGTGTGGACCTGCGTTAGTAAACAAATATGCAATATCTGCGATTATTTAAAGCACTAAGTAAACTCAGTAAACAATAAAATAAAAAAGTATGCGGTATTTAGTCTTAAAATATAACCCGTATACATTATTCAAAAGTTTAACAAAAATGTTATTCCTTTACTTAGTGTTTCCAGAAAAATGAAAAACAACTGTAGCATCGACATCAAATTATATCGTTATTGTAAAACCTTGAAGTAAATATGTAATATTGGTTGCTTGTCGCCACAATAATTTATCGCATGTACTTTCAATTTAGCCCACCCCATTAGCAAGTAACCTAAATGAAGTTCTTTTACAAATGTTGTTATACAGATGCTCTAGAAAAAGACCGTTATAAGTAAAACCATGGTTTTAACGGTTCACAATTTGCTGTCGTGACTCACTGAAGGAGTACCTCGTGAGACCCGAGAAGCCAGCAACTCACGACGTTTCCTGTCTGCAATCACGAGTCGTGAGCCGCGCGTCTGTGCCGCGTGAGCCATAACACCGTGTGCTCTAAATAGCAGGCTGTCTGTCTGCACTTCCGTGGAGGATACTTGTATATATTAGGAGTTGGCTGTAGCTTAGGCTTTACGTTACTTGCTTTCCTGTTATCTGTTACATTGTCACTGAAAACTGCTTTTGACCAGGTAATACCATGTTGCGTATATGTCCGCGACATGTAACGTGTGTGTGTATACCTATATA
>NQII01001919.1:82570-101346 GCA_002778355.1 Clitarchus hookeri | reverse complement strand
GGGTGGGTGAAGGGGGATGGACGACGCCTCAGCGACACGTGTACTGCAATCCACCACCTGCCTCGTGCCACATGTCACCTGGAAGGCGCCCGCAAAGTGGGACAGCGATGCTCCTATTCCCAAAAGATGTCACTCGTCAAACTATTCATGAAGTTGTTGTTTCATTCACGTAATTTCTGACATATTGCAAATAACTAATTTTGATTCCCAATTATTAGAGATATTCCTCCTATAATAATCACGTTAGGTTATAGAACGAATTATGTTTTCTGCCTCATTTTCAATAAAGAATCAAATCATAAACTCTGTGCCTGGAGTTTAGGGTAACCCTTTTTAATTCCATGTGCTGTCCCGAAAATAAAGTTCATCAATTTGCAACGTCTACAATTTTTTTTTATTTAGTGGTGACGGGGTTAGTTAGAAACACCTGCAACCACAGGTGTAATTAAGAATGAGGAAATTTTATTATTTTGATCGCAGGCAGTTATCTGTAAAACTGACTGCATTATTTCAATAATTGCGAAACCACTTAAGCATGCAAGATAGTGCCATGTGGTGTTGAAACAATGGCGCACAGAGTCCGTATCTCAAGATTCAATACGTCCTCAAAATATGCGTGTATATAAAGACTGCCGCACCCGAAACTATTCTCCTTGGCATCACTGAAGATCTCAGCCACACAATGTTGATTTCAGGAATATTGTTTGCGCTGCTGGCTTCATGCCATGGTAAGTGCAGTGCTTGGAGTAGTGGCGAATATTATAATGAGTAATCTTCTCTTTGCGGTGGCTCGTATGCATGGTGCCATACTACATTTTTATGTTGTCGCCCATTATTTCTATTGCAGGAAAGATATCAAGATACATTGTCTGAAGACATTTTGAAGACTGTAAATATTAATTTTGGGACATCCGGTACTTGGTAGAAGCGGGGACTTTTGCATCAGTATCATAAAATATATTCGTTTGGGAAAATTGTATCTACACGATTATTTACTGAAATAAGTGCGGTTTTATTTTTCTCTTTCTGTTAGTCCTTATGCATTCCGTCTTCCTGCAGCTATTTTGCGCGTTCGAGTACTCGAAACGCATTAGCTCTACGGTCGACGCTTGCTCACTCGCCACTTGCCTCATCGCCTCTACACGCAATATTTCCGTCGGCGACTCGCCTGAATAGTGAGCATAACTTTAAGCGATGCTGCGTATCTGAATATAGCACTGACGTTTCTGTGTAAAAAATTTAGCAGCTGAATATTATTGTAAAAACATGAATTTTAGCTTTATTCACGGCCATAAAAATAAGGTTCCTGAAGTGCTTTTCATGTTCAGACAGCACAACAAAACATCCAACCATTTTTTGATAGTATATTTTCTACCAAACCTCTGCAACGCAGTTTATGCGCAATGACGGCGGAACACTTAATATCAGCAGATTTTCAAAGACTGTCTGTATCTTCCATCGTAGAAATGTGTTTATTTTTCTGAAGGTTAAAACGACCCTTTTGTTATGAACCATGCTACTTGTTTTTCTGTAAATGATTTTCTTTGTCTAATATTTGATTTACGCGAATTGTAAAAATTGTTGTTTTGATAACTGACTGCACGAAAACAACTTACAAAACTTTATTTGCTGAAAATTATGTCACGAGCAGTATTTATACAGTGAGAAAAAAAATCAGTAGAGAAGTGATAACATAACAGTTCTGTAATGTGATGAGGGTAGCAGCAACCAAAAGAGTGTATCAGCAATTGTGTTTTCTGTTATTTAATTACAAGAAAAAAATATGTTTTGACGGACGCTTCGCAAGAGATCCAAAGTTTGGTTCATATGCAGTACAGGTAGTATACAGGACATAATCCCTGGAACAAAAGTATCCGCCAGAAAATAATGTCTGCAGGTGTGTGCTTGAAAGATCGTTCAGTAAGTACGTAGAGTGCCCTCCTCGAAAAGCAAAGTGGGCAGCAATTATTACATGTAAACGATCATAGAGATGACGAATATCGTCCTGCGGAGTGGAATCCCACTCACATTGCACTTGGTGGCTCAGCTGGGCAAGGGTCATCAATGATGCGGGAGATCGGGCTGTACGATCCAACCCAGTCGCACACGTGCTCAATGGAGGGAAGATTTGGTGATCGGGATGACCAGGAAAGTTGACAAACACCTTGAAGAACATGTTGTGTTGCATTAGCGGAGTAAGGACGGGCGTTGTCCTGCTGAAATAGAGCACCCCNTCTGTTCGCAGTATCTTCACACTTTTTTTTTATCAAACCTTTGAAATATCGTCACATGTATGATGTATTTGGTTATTTCCAAAATAT
Source organism: Clitarchus hookeri (assembly GCA_002778355.1). Lineage (NCBI taxonomy): Eukaryota > Metazoa > Arthropoda > Insecta > Phasmatodea > Phasmatidae > Clitarchus > Clitarchus hookeri. The sequence continues at coordinate 99,025 of NQII01001919.1, read as the reverse complement.
GTCAGGTATCAAAAGCGTTTTATGTATGTTAACATGCAAGTATGTTATTTTAGTAAAATTAAACTTTTATTTATATTTGACAATATATTGTAATATTTAATTCATAACTAATAAGAATACAATCTGAGAAAATAAATGTGTAGGTAATGCCTTGTAAGGAATAGTTCTCACGCCAAATGTTGTCAAAATGTGTGCGCACAAATGCGGTGCTTTGTCCTTTTGGTGTAATTTTGTGAGTGAAATTATGGATCGTATTTCAGTGATACCATCTCTGAGAGGCGATACTGCAAGATGTTCTGGTTTGGAGTTTTCATCGGTCTTCTAGGCAAGTGTCTGAGTCTGAGTGAGTATTGTTTATGTGTTCAGAGTAAGAATATTTAATATTTTTAATCACCAAAAATAACTTATTAAATTTATTGTTAATAAGACTTTAGTTTTTAAAAGAACATAAAATAGTGTAGGCTCGATTGTGTCACTAATAGCAACTAATCAAACGCGCGTGTGGTATTTCAAACATATTTCCCTAACAATTTTACTGTATCTAAGTTGTGACTGCTTTCTTAAACGCATTACAGAGTTCAAGAAAATATATTCTTTTAAAAAATATGTTTGCTTTAAATATTTGTATGCTCCAGTATTAATTTTTTTTATGGTTGGCTGGGTTTTCTAGTTTCCTGGGTATAATTTTTTTCCGTGTAGTAACTGCATTTCGCTGTACGTAATTATTTTATTCTGAACGTCTTGAGTACCAGCCAATCTAAACTATGTACACTTAACATTTTAAAACGTACAGAAATATTTTCAAAATTTCAAATAAGCAATTCCGCATTCTGTATAAATGCACATCTGCTGTGGCTTCATTTTCTGCACGAAGTTCAGATACATCCTGTGTATACATATATGCTTTTGATCGTTAATAACATCTAAACCGCTAATTTCCTAATAATCGGCGATGTTGTTACCTGTGAAATGTTCACAGAAGGCAGATATCAAATCAGGCTAAAACTTGACGCTATACCGCCACTGTGGAAGACAGTGTGGCTTATAGTTTCGTTGTTAATGCCCCCAGGCACATACTATAATGTGCTTGGAGGTTGAGGGTGTTGTAATAATGAAGCCTTTTACTGTTTCATTTTGAAGGACGAATATATTGTCTCGGATATATTCACAAATAAACATCAACACTTCAGAGGTATGGTACTGTGATAATTTGGTTACTCGGATTGACTGCTAATGACTTCTAACGACTTCGTGATGGAGGGGGGCTTCTCTTGACGCTGATTGTATACTTAACTCTTGCTGGAATGATGTCAGCTGTGGTGGGTGAGCTCCGGCGATGGGCGGCCTTTGGCAAAGGCCCACTGTTGCTGCCGTCTCACTGTGGTGATGTTCTACTGACGTAGCCAGGGGTCCGATTTGCCCCTGGCCAAAATGGCGTGGCTGACCTCTCTCTGCGCGGCGATCTTGAACTGGCTGCTCGATTGTCTGCTGATCTAACCTCTCGGATCTAACTCAACTGTTTCCCCACTACTCTCGAAAAGGGGTTTTTATGCTTGCCAGCCTCCAGTCTTAATTGTCGGCACGTGTNAAACATTGTAGCAGAACGGGATGACGTTCTGGATGTACCGTGCACTGTACTAACATCAGAGGCGAACGGCCATCGTAGATGTCGCTCCCCAAACCATTATCCCAGGAGTTGGTCCCGAGTGTTGCTGCTGTACATACTGTTGAAGATACCGCTCACCAGGCCCACGCCGAAAACGCACTCGACCATCATAAACCACAAGACAGAACCGGGACTCACCAATGCACACAACGCTTCGCTATTATTCCCTCCATGTGCTCCTTTCTCGACACCACCTGAGAGGGGCTGCACGATGCTGAGGTGTATGGGGAAGTCTGACTAATGGCGCGCGTGATAGTAGACCAGATTCACGTGAACAATTGTAGATGGTCCTAGCAGACACTCCTTGGATGACATTGCGTCTTGTCTGTTCTGCGGTCGCCATGCGATCCGCTATGGCCGCTCGTACAATGCGACGGTCTTGACAAGCATCTGTACGTCGCTGACTTCCAGAACCAGGTTTACGGATAAGTGCGCCTTTCTCTGACCAATAGCGCCACCATACATTTGATGCATTGCTGACACTTCTCCTCCAACTTGTTCCACAGTTCTCCGGTACGACCATCCGGCTTCCCGGAGTCCCGCTATTCGAACCCGTTCAAACTCAGTTAACTGTGCGAATGGAACTCGCTTCCACCGTCCTGGCATGCTAGCAATGTCCAAACAACTTCCGGGGTACAGTGGACCCCTAGCAACTACACGCTTCTCTCTGTGCTCAGCTAACCCCTTCAACTTCGCAGTCTTCCCCAGCGCTGCATTTACGATCACTTCATGTGCAGTCCTCTAGTAATGTCTTGTGCTAATTTGATCATTCTCAGTCACTTCCTTCATAGTGTTATTTTTCATTTTCTAGCAGCGTATGTTAACGATATTTAGACGATAACAGCTACCAGTGTGATTGATGTACCTATATTAAGAGTCTACATGTGGTATGGTTACAGACATTTGGTTCCTACAGTCATATTTTTTTCTCTCTTGTATGTCTAATAGTTTTTATACAAAAGAAAGGTTACGCATTTATTGGAATCTGAAGCTCTTAAGTTTACTTTACACGTAATTGAAACCTTATACTGCCTTATACCTGCTAAGAAGTGACTCTGTGTGTATTCTAGGTAGTGAGCAGAGAAGTATAGAAAACAATGATACAGACAGGATCGTGGGCGGATCTGCTGCTGCTATTGAGAAGTTCCCGTACATGGTATGTCAGCCTGCATTAGGCATTACTTTTCGTAAAAATAATTGTGTCCGCCAAACACATGCCGTAAGTTCCTGCATCAAACTGTTATTTAATTAAAAATATATGTATAATGCCCATTGCTGCATTTCGCTTGGATAAAAAAACAGGGCCTCTATTTTTAAAGAGTACGATCTTATCTCGAGTCAGAAGTCTGGAAAGTAAGTTAAAGAGACGTTTACGTGTTACTTTAATATTACATAGTATAAAATATACAGTTTTCAGAGACTTATGTGCAATAGGAGGGTGGGATTTATAAGTTATAATTATAATTATTTTAACGACTTTATCTCTACATGTAAACTCATGGGAAGCAGAAAATTTACCCCCCCCCCCTTCACACATTTTATTTGTTATATTAAATTGCACAAGTGCAGTAGGTTACTATTTCTCAATTTTCTTGCGGTTTTTATTTTGAGAGTACAAAGTCCAAAATAATAATAATTAGGTAATCAGTGAAATAGGGCAGACATTTTTGAGACCCATTGTCTGGAGAGTTGCTGTTAAAATAGACATGCTTATGTACATGTCAAGAGATGACAATTAGTCACAGCAGCAGATAGAGTATTTTAGTTACGAAACATAACTCTAAACATAATTGCCAACTTCAGAAAACGAGAGGTAAGTGAGAATCGTAATGTTATTGGTATAATTTACCTCATTGTTATACACAGTCCAAACACATTATTATGACCACCTGCTAGAAGTGCCATCTGCAGCGCGTAGCCCATTACGTATGGCCCATGACGTGGGCTGGTGAAGCGGGTATAAAATGCGACCGACAGGCTGGCTGTACACAATGCGCTTCCTGCTGTCATAGGTAAGGGAAGCGACTTAACCGAGTTGCTAAAAGGGATGATCATCGGCTTTCGTGTTAAGGGTGGCAGCATTTAGGAAACAGCGACGTTTGTAAACTGTTCACGCGCCTCTGTGGTACTAATAACCGCCGTGGAAACTGCGGAGCTCCACGCGCCATTGATGTCCGAGGTGAACGTCGACTACGACGGTGCGTGAAGGCCCACCGACAGGCTACAGTGGAACAGCTCACCGTCCAAATTAACAAGGGGGCATCGTGACACTTGTCTACCGCAATAGTTCAGTGAACCCTTCTACGAATGGGGTTCCGGAGTAGACGGGGGGTGACTGCACCCATGCTAACACAGGTGCATCGACGAAAACTACTGGAATTTGCTCGACATTATGGCTACTGGACTGCTGCTGATTGGCGACGGGTAGCCTTCTCCGATGAGTCACATTTTCAGCTGCATAGAACGGATGGACGTCAGCGTGTCCGGCGAGTAACGTCGGAGTAACGATACCCTGCATTCATTGCTGGATGCACACAAAACGGTGGGGGCAGTGTTATGGTCTGGGTAATGTCCTCGTGGTATTCTCTAGGTCCCATCGTCCGTTTGGAAGGCATTCTTGATCGATTTGGTAATGTATACACCCTCGGCGATCACGTCCACCCGTATATGATGATTGTCTTTCCTCGGGAGGCTGGGATCTTCCAGCACGATAATGTGCCTTGCTACACAGATAGAAGTGTCCGCACGTGGCTGAAAGAGCACGATCAAGACTTCAAATTTCCTCCCTGGCCCCCAAACAGCCCCAATCTCAATCCAAGTGAACATCAGTGGGACCACCTCGATCGTCATGCTCGCCGTCTGTCTCCTCTGCCACGCATCCTTCAACAGTTGTGGGACGCATTGCAGTCAGCATGGCTCCAGATATCTGTGGAGACCTATCAGCACCTGACTGAGTCACTGCCAGCTCGTCTAGCTGCTGTCCGTGCTGCGAGAGGCGGTTACTCTGGATACTAGCAGGTGGTCGTAATAATGTGATTCGACTGTGTATATTGGTTTGCGGCAGTAAGTCATTACTCTGACGAAAAATTATAAATGGTTGCCTTCCAAACGGTTTGTTCTGTTTTCCCTCTATACTGCATATAAACAACATTCAAAAATAAAATTATTAGACCTACGTAACTTGCATTGAATTCACGTCGTACGGTGTTAATTTTCACACTGTACAATTCTTTTCGCCTTAATTATTTCTGAAGTGAAAAAATAATTTTGCACACATAAATAATAAGTGTTAAAGGATAGAAAATAATAATAAGAACCTTTTTCCGTTTTACTTATCTAATATAATAATGCATCAGATTTTCCTTTTTTTTTTTTCAATGTTATTAATATACCCATGACCAAAGTAAATGACAAACAAATTGGGCCAGAGTCCGTTATTCTTTTCAAACATCATATAAGACAACCAAAACAAAAATGTACGGGGAGCAGATGAAGTGTAATGATTCTGACTTACCTGGTGTCTCATCCTGCATGGATGGTGGTAATTCTGCATTTTTATTTTCATTACTTAAAGGCCCTACCCTCCGCGTTAGAGCCTTGAACATTTACCTACGCCCGTCCCGCATCGCCTACTATAATTCAAATAACTCAATTTCCCTACCCCAGCAAGAAAACTGTAATCACTGACAGAACTTCAGCTGTACAGGACAAGGTAGATTTTTTTAACCGTGTAAAAATATCTTACTTTTTATATTAGTTGTTTGGCATTGCTGGTGATTACGTAACCGCCGATCCATCCTCTCAGTATCCTAGCACCACATAAAAAGCACCATCAAAACAGATGGAAGCCTATAAGTAAGCTCCTGGTATATCTCCGGCACTCTCTGGAATTCTCGAAAGCAATACACCGTGATTGGTCTCTCGCGTATTTTACTGTCGGTTTTATCCTTACTCAGCCTTACTCGCCTCTCCTAAACTGACTGGCCTTTGTGCAATATCGGGCAAGTAAGTTTGTTATGATATTACTCGCACGTGATTGACTACCGTCCAACATTCATCACGAGAAAATATTTTGTTATATTTTTTTCACGCACATCACGGCTTTGCAAGAGTAAGCAGCAATATCTTTGCGATGCTGGTTCTATAAAACCATGTTTAATATAGATTACGCATATTTATTTTTATCGGGCCCGTAATTAGCATAGGCTATGCCAAATAGAAAATGTGAATATACTGTTTATTTTAGCTTGTGAATATTTTGTTTCTTCTTTGAAGTGTATGTGCAATTTTCAGTGTAAGACTAATGCACGTTGTAGATGTATATGTACATTATTTTGTTTAAAAAAATTTATGTTGGTCCACTTAAAAATTTATTAGTTTATTGTTGTACTTGACTTGTATGTAACGAACCATGGCATGTGCTAAAACTCCGCACATAAATCTGAATGTTTATTCTTTCTTCTACAGAAACATTTAGGGCTCTCTTTCACTTTTTTATCGTGGAATTATTGTAAGTAGAACAAATAGGCACTTGACAGAATAAAGTCAGATGCCAAGCGTCGTTTCGTACAACGGAAACTTTATCTGCTCAGTTCCACCACAAAATAAAAACAAACACATTTCTAAACATTTTTAAATAATGTTGCAGGGTCTGGGTAGATAACGCTCACTGTGAAACATGCTAGTTACATCAAACTTTATGAGTCATACAGTGAAGAAAACAGAATTAAATAGTCTTAAGGAATTACTGGGTTTCTATGCAGCGTGTTCACCGCAGTCTTATTCGTGAGCCAGAACGGAAATGTATAATATATTTATTTTTCCTGTTTTTCAGGTTAGTATGCAAGTATGGATGCTTGGAATTCATCAAGTGCATGTGTGTGGCGGTTCTATTATATCGCCGGATTGGGTCCTTTCAGCTGCTCATTGCACCTTAGAGTAAGTTCACATTATGTTGATCACGGCTAAGAAATAAGTTACATTGCTGGAATATCCTTAGCCTTCCAAGAAAATTGCAAAGATATGTTATAGGTGACTTTTGACATCCTGTAGATAGGTAATAGTTTTAGAACACATGACTTAAGGAGTATCGGCTAGGAACAGTATAACACATTCACCCTCTGGGATTCGTGTGTTTACGACAGTGCCGAGAATTACCCATTTTTTTTATGTTGATGGAAGTGTAATTTGAATAAAGTAATTATGAAATTTTTCTCATTGCCAGAAATTGCAGTAATACAACTCACGAGAGACAGGAGCGAAAAACTTCAGCCTTAATATTTTGTGTCGCGTCGAGGGCACTGCGTAAATGATAACCCTAAAGCAAATATTCCGCTTGTTGTACTATGCCGTACTGAGGTTACATAGTCAATGGCATCACACAAATTATGAACGCTTGGTAAGCACTCTTTTTATATAAAGTACTAGCTTTTATCCGCCGCTTCGCTCGCGTGGTTATAGTAACAAACTTATATGGAGAAATAACGGTATTTGTTAGTAGACAGACACTGATCATAAACACAGAACAGAGCACTAATGATGTAATTTTTTTTGTACTAGAATCTCTCTTTTTCATAGCCACTGGTCGTCATTTATATTTCTTTGTAGATCTGGGTAAACGCTACCAATCTGTTCCGTATCACACCGCACCAAATTACTAAAATCCCCTGTTAATGACTCACAGCCCTCGGCATCTGTTTCTAACCGCCCATCTACAATTTTCAATAGTGTATCAGCATAATTACCTGTATCAACGTAATTGTAGAGGCACACTCTCATATTTGTCAAGCTGAATTTCTTGACATTTGCCCATAAGCTTGACGACTTGAGACAGGCTTTGATTTCATCTGCATGTGTACCCCTCTGAATCACCGGTGGAGTTTGGCGGAAGTCACCAGCCAGTAATACAACCATTCCTCCCATAATGTCTGTATTGTTTCGTATATCCTGTAGAGTTCGGTTTAGGGCCTCTATCGCTTTTTTGTGTGATATTGTGCTTTCGTCCCACGCTAACAACTTACATGACGCAGCATTGTACCCTGAGCGCTATTTTTACTAAAATGAGTAAATTAGTAAACTACTATAATATATAACATACATACACGTCACGCCTGATTAAAGGTGCATTGTAGCACCTCTCATGCTATCCACGCGGAGTCCGACCAGCACGGATGACTACCTTAAAATTCTCTTGAGGGAGGTTCTCTAAAGCGGTTTTAAATGTGTTTATCAAGATGTTGTGTTTTTTGAATTTTCAACACCGTGTCTCTTTCAACTTCTTGAATAAATTGGCAGCAGTGGTTTGTTTCAATTTCTTCGTTACAAATGAAATATACCTGCAAGAATTTATGCTGTTCATTGACAGCTGAAAAAAGCGGTCTATTCTATGATAAACTTGCCCTTGAACAGTAAACTGCGAAAGTCCCGGCATTATTATCTCTCTGTCAACTCCAAAAGATGTCATTTGGAAATTTGAGTTGTACTATCTGATCATATTTAAAAAGCGCCGTGATTCATCAACGTCATACAAAAAGAGAGTTTTCAGAGGCTCTTCTGGCTCACCAAGTAAAGGAAGGGAAACTTTCCTGCTGGAACAGCACATCCCTGAGGTCTCATCTTTCCATTTCAAAGCGCTACAAAACCGGCACGACTTGTCCATGAGTTCGATAACAATAAGCCTGTGATTCTTATAATCAATTAAGGGACTGTAATGAAATGCCGCGTCATTAAATATAGACCAAGTGTTTCTTTGAAAAGCTCGTAGACGTTCCGCTTGGAGTTCCGCGTTTGCGATTCTTCTCGCCTGTGACTGTTCAGGTGTTTCGGATGCCCTTAAAGTAGCCTGTCGTTCTGCTTGTTCTTCCAGTCGAAGTTGGGTCTGAACAGGCGTTTCGGAGGCTCTTAATAGAGCTTGACGCTCGGCCTGTTCATCTGGATGGAGTTGATATAGGCAGGAGTCTATAATATCCTGAGATGTTCCTGGCGTGCGGCCTGTTCTTCGAGCCTTTCCTGAATCTGAGCAGGCGATTCAGCGGCTCTCAAAGTAGCTTGTCGCTGTGTTTGCTCTTGTATTCTCAGTCCGGCATCTTCTGAAGACTCTTGCGATCGAGCAAATCTTTTCGATTGTGCTTGAGACGATGTTCTTGAAAGACTTGATTTTCGTTTGTGAGGCATTATTTATTTAACAGACTATGAAAAACTAAACAAAAAAAAAACAGTCGAAAAAAAACCCAACAAAACCAATTCAAAGTGCAAATCAGTACCAAAGGTCAATCCAGTATAATAAATTGAACAACACTTGAATATTACTAAACAACAAAACCAAAATGAGAAGCAAATCAAAGGAAACCAAAACCAAACGCAGTCAATTGAAACTATTTGAACATCTATTGACAATTTTTAAAACTAAAATTGGTATGTCGTTTAATATAGAATGATTAAAGGAAATTACATATTTGAGTAAATTTTTTGAGATATTTTCTTGCGATAAAAAGTAGCCAATATCACCTTTCAGTCCTCAAATTATTTCTGTGCAAGAAATTACGTTGATCTGTTGCTCGGTTGCGACGTTGCATTGTTATTCCGTTTGTGTACTTTTTCATTCTCGAATAATAATTTTCCCGAGGGAATAAGATATTTTCTCGGGATAAAAAGTAGCCTATGTGACTTCCCGGCCCTCCAACTACCTCTGTGCAAAAAATCACGTCTATCCGTTGCTCCGTTGCGACGTGAAAGAAGGACAAACAAACAAGCAAACAAACAAACACACTTTCACATTTATAATATTAGTGTATATTACATCGTCTGGAGCTACTCCACTTGCAGATAATTCACGGTTATTTAAGCACTTCCACGCCCGAAGTCACTTCCTTATTGTGCAGGTCTTAACTTTCGAGTCGTGTCACGGGAGGTAAGCACCATCTCACCAAAATTCTAGTTAAAATATTGAATTTATTAAAAAAAATCAGTGTTTTAAACAATTTTTATATTATTTCATTTCAGTATTGAAACATTCACATGACAGTTTCAAATAAATGTGATGGTTTTGGTGGGGTGGGGGGCGGAGGGGATCATGATTCCTGTGACTCCTCATCTGTATCCGCCCCTAATAACATTGTAAATATCGGGAAGGAAAATTTTCCAGGGAACTACCTGTCATATCGCTCTTCCTTCCGGGATCCGCCTCCCAATTACTTTAGTATTTTTTTCTGTTTTAGTTGATTTTTTACGTTTCCTTTGGGATCTAATATGGAAAATGTGTGACTAATTAAACAGCATTACTGAGATAATCTGGTACTTGGGAAAAATTAAAAACTGATGATGGAAGTATGTCTGAAAAGACTAGTTTGGCTTGGTAGTAATATTAGTTAAATTAAAGCTGCACAGTCAAGCAGAAATTCTTGTAGAACCTACATCAGTGCTTTTAGCCAGTTTTTCTAATGATCGTGTCTCCTACGTCAGTGAAGCAGTTCTCATAGGTTGACGTGTTCCACTGTTGCAGCTACCAAGCGTCGTCGCTGTTTTTACGTGCAGGCAGCGCCAATGAGGAATACGGCGGCTCCGTTCACCAAGGAACTCACATCATCAACCATCCCAACTACGGCGAGTTCACATCATTCAACAACGACATCAGCGTCATCAAGGTGAGTCTGCATTATCGTACTCTGGGAAAATCGTGATTTAGGCGGCTGTCAACACCGAGGTTGACTCCGCATGCTGGAGGAGGCTCGGAGAGATTTCCCCTCTTGCTGAAGAGACGGGCGGTGAGCAGGGCACTGCTCCGGGGGCGTTCCCGAGATGACGTCAGGGGTGTGGGTAGTGGTCCGGCCAGACCACACGCTTGGTAAACTGAGTGCTAGGATCTCAGGCCTTGTGGTAGGACATGCTCGGTGCGATCTGGTAAATCAGATCGGGACTACGCTCGGTGCGGCCTGATGAACAGGTTGGAGCTACGGATTTGGTCAATTTCGGTAAGCGCTGGTCATGTCTGTGTTGAGAGGGCGTGATCCCTCTTCCCCGCCTACTGGGAGGCCGGGGTGCGGAATGGCCGCAAGGGCTAAGAGCGCCCCGTTAACAGATAATAGCATGGCTCCGGCTGTGTATCATACTTATATGTATGTCAACACCGAGGAAATGAGAGCCGACGAGGGTGAAGTGAGGTGAGCATGGAGCAACGGCGGAATGAAAGGGCGGGGGAAACGGGAGACCCCAGAGAAAACCCACCCCACCAGTGACATCGTCCGGCACGATTCCCACATGTGTAAATCCGGGAGCAACCCCGCCGGTAAATCGGACCCGGCTCGCCTACGTGGGAGGCGAGTAGTCTAACCACTACCCCACCGCCACCGCGGCCCCACAATCATGTTAATGTTAAACGCAAAAATGTTACAATATGCTAAGGGAGGGAGACAGCGAAACCAAAGAAAAAGAAAATAATGCATGCCGGAAGGATAAATTAATGCGAGAATTTGGTCTACGCAGCAAGACAAACATCATCTATAAAACGATACGCGTTGAGAAGGTATGTAGCTGAACTTCCGTTTGAGGGAATTCATAATCTACTGTCAAATGTCACATATTTTAATTTTATATTTTCAACTGGCTGTTCATGCAAGGGCTTAGCTGCATTTAGCTTTTTATTGCAAGACAATCATATTCTTCTCGGCCATAATTAACTAATATTGTTTTGTATAAATGTGTATTTTACAAGTGCACGTTTTAACCATAAATGTAGTAATTTATCTTCAAAATGTTTTTCAACCGTCTTTCGGTAATCTGTGTTATTCCTTTGAGGCCTGTACGATATAATTAATATTAACAGAAATTTTACGTAAAATACACGTTATTAATTTTCAGTTTCATCGTTTTCCTGTTCTGCCAGGTAGCCAGTACTGATCTATACTAGTGACAAAAGATTATAACTGGTTGTGTAACCAGTTTCATAGCAAATAAATAATATATATAATTTTTATTTCTTTTTTATGCAGACAATTTAAACAGGAATATTACCAAACGGGTTGCAAACTGTTGTCTTTTAGGGAACTGTACCGTCATCCTCATGGTACAGCACTGGAAAGCAATGGAGAACTATTCCTTAGCGCGGTCAAACGGATCGACCCAGGACTTCCGAATTCAAGGAAGGCATACAAATACGCTCGCCTGACGCAAACAACATTCTGTCCCAGTTAACATCCCGGCACTCACATAATTTCCGAGCCGTTGAAACTATACGCTTGCATTGCTTTCGCGGGTGGCTAAAAGTTCTCGGCATTTTAAAGTGAGCAAAAATGTCAACAACTCTGGAAACTTAATACATGAAAAATGAACACGAAATAATCATAACACAATAAATGGAAACAATCAAATATTAAATATAATGGCTGAATATAATGAAATACGAATAGAAACATCAGTTTTGCGACGTTGGAAAATAGTCTGAAAAACGTCACTGCAGACTAAAATAACGAATAGCAAATGCGGGATGTTATGTAAAATCAAAGAGAAGTAAAAAAATGTGACAGTTGGCACGTGAAACCATATTTATTAATTTTCTTATTTGGATATGGTAAAACGAAATATTTAATGGTCAAGCAAGATAAGAGGATCGTAAGCGGGGTATGTATTTAAAAAATATCCTCTGGGATGTCCCGCTCCCCCGCCTTCCTGCGTTCTTGAATACCGGCGCTGCTCCAAGCTCACGTCGTCGCTTCATCTTCATCGGCTCTCAAAACCCTGATGTCAAGAGGCGCCCACGTCTCCCCACTCCAAGAGCTTTCAACCACCATCGTGAAGCATCTCGTCTACTAGCTGTTCTGTGTGATGTGCTCCAAGAACCTAGTACATTTTTTTTACGGCATGCGTGTTCCAGGTGGCCACGGCGTTCACGTACAGCGCCAGGGTACAGCCAGTGAGACTGGCGGCAGCTGGTTCATCAGTGGCAGACGGTGCATATGCTACAGTCAGCGGTTGGGGAGCTTCCAGGGTGCGTATGATCATGTGCAACTGCCTACACGACCCACATTAACAACATACATTTTTTATTTTTTCTTTGCAAACACTGATTTCATGGGAAAAAAAAAAAAAAAAAAAAAAAAGCAAGAGTATAGTTTGTACCTTCCCTGACTGACTGCGTTTCTTAACAGTTGAGCACAGCAAAACTGACTTTAAGCTTATGCATTTCTTGATGCATCTTAGGTTACAGTTACAAGAATAAGGCAGATAATTTAAGTTGTACCTTCTGCAACTTTTCATGTTTAATCATAGAAAAAATGCGCTAGAAACGTTTTTACTCGTGAAGATTATTTTCTGCAAATTGTATTTAATTTCTATGAAGTTTCAGAAGTTACTGTCAAAAACGTAATTAGGCAGACATTTTCCATGGAGGCGGCTTAAGCACTACGTAGAATTAAGTATATTTTAATACTTCTAATCCCGCCAGAGGCCATTCTCCTAGATCAGTTGAAAAGCTGTTGTTGTTTTCACGATGCACAATTTTTAGCATAGTTGTATCTTGTGTAGTATCTTCTGCTCTAATATGCACAATTTTTTCTTCTGTTTCTTCTAGTTTATTAGTGCCTGAAGGATTATTTTCAATTTACCGTGAAGGCCTGTTGATCTCTGCTTTGTCGAAAATTGTTGTCATATTCAATCGAAATTTCCAAAGCTCTAGCTGCCGTAGAATTGTAGGCAATTTACGGTAAAGGTTTTTAGTCTTTAAGCCCATTCTTAAATGTTTCTTTCAGCGTATTTGTATCCTTACGCCAGCTGTTAATATAAAAATTGCCATTTGAATAATTAACACACTGTATGCATCTTATAGCTCTCGAAAGTTGACGTCTGAAGCCACAATAAACAATAATTTTCTGGTAATTATGCCTGCTGGAAGCATAACAAAAGTGAGCACTTATTAAGTGCTCACTTTACCGTGAATAGCCTTTAGCATAGGAACCGCCTTGAAGAGGCTCAGACACATCAGTGTCACTAGGTTACACCTGGAGGAAAGTAGTCAACTTAGGAAATATGAACACAGCATGTAGTTATTTATTTTTTTTACTTTCATTTTAACCTAAGAGGTTTATGCTTTGTATGTACCACACCCTCCTTACTTGTGTCAATTCCCAGGATATCTCTATGCCCCATTTCTTTCTTTCATGGTCCTGTAGTAAATTACTCGCAACCTTTTTATGAGTTAGTACATGAAACTGCATATGACACCGAATGACCTGTTTTGTACAACCTCGTTTTCTAGCCTGCGAAATTCCACACGCCCATTACGTACAGGATGTCAGGTAATTCGCGGATACGGACTGCACCACACGAATCTGTGATCTAAACTAAGTAGAGGATACTCTTCGGTAAAACAGCGTAAAGCCCTTAGTTTGCGAGATAAACAACGTTAAAGTAGGTGAAATGACTTTATTATTTAACATTAAGCACGGCACACAGCATCATCATACAAAGCGTCGAAACGTCATAACAGGTGTTCGAAGGTTGCTCTTCCCTTTTAGCAGTGCGCTTTTCCGCACGTTGGATGCATGCAGCATGCACGGAGCTTGGCCGCCGGATGCACCCTTGGCCATTGCCATGTCCCAGTGCTCGCTGCATGTGAACTCCGTGGCCTCTACGGCACTACTGAGATCGACCCGTTCTTTGCCGTATGCCTTACCACCGACACATCAGTTGCAGCATTGCCACATCATCTCGCCTTTGTCTAATTGGAATACCACATGTTTGCTACAATGGTGCTTGGACCTTTCATATCATTTTTCTCTTAAATGAAGGGTCTTATGCATTAATACCAAAGAGCATTTTATACTTAATTTTGATCGCAGTTTTGTGTGGTACAGTCCATATACGCGAATTACCTAACAACCTGTATATCGAAACTATGTTATTATTTGGTTGTACTTGCTGCCTTTGATAACATTAAAATCCTTGAAAACTACACTCAGGGAGATATTTGTTTGTCCCAACAATTTTTTGAATAGTTAACAAGAAGGTATTTACTGTTGCTTAAATTTTTTTGAAGTCATATTTTTTTCTTAACGAAAGTGTTTCCCAATTTCAACTGAGATATGGGTTTCTTTAAAATTCAGTTTTGTTGCCTGTCATGCATTTTTTTATACCCTACAGAATATTCTGTACGAGTAACTACGTATTTGTGTGGAACTAATCAATCAAATATTGTGTTTACTAAATTTTTTCAATATTTGTTTGTCAGATCAACATGGAGAACCAGGAAGCAGTTTTGAAGTGGCGGTATATAATTTAATGCATAAAGGATGTCAGTGGTTTATCAAGAAATTGTGAAAGTCCTTCCTAGCTTTGCTTTCGGGTTTCTGTGCAGCCTTGCGCCAAAAGTAACAATTGACATTGGTAAGGGCCAAGCAAAGTTTTGGAATTTTTAGAAAAGTAAATACGTAATTACGAAGTTCAATCATAGTACATTTTGTACGAAATTAAAGAAGGACCGAATTCGTAGGTCATTAAATTAAACAGTTCACTTTTTATAAAGGATATTTTTCAGGCAGTAAAAAAACTGATATGAAAAGCATAAACTACTTTGAGTTTAACCGCTGGAACAACGACGAGACTTTATACGTACTGTAAAATTAAGAATATAAAAGAATTCACGAGTAGAGCAATTGCATTCATTTTTCGAAACTTGTAATGTTCTGTTCTGTTGAGCGTGAAACTTAATTCCTGTCGGGGTCATGCAGTGCGACTGTGGCGAAACGTCATCGTCTCGACAATATTGTTGTTTTTGCTGCAGGCGAATGGCTTCAGCTCGCCGGTGCTGATGGAGGTGAGTGTGCCAGTCGTGTCGCACGCCGAGTGTGTCAACTCGTACGGAGCGGACAGGATCACCGCCGGCATGCTGTGCGCAGGATACGAACAAGGAGGCAAGGACTCGTGCCAGGTACGGGGAAACTGTCTCACCTCAAACAACCACCACGTAAATGTTGAACTCTTTATGTTTGGCAGTGATGGTGTGATTAAATTGCGTTCCTTGTTCCATGATATTGATGCTAACATATAGGATGAGGATAACATATCTTCTAAAACAAACTTACCTTCGCAAATCAGCCATCGTCTACGACTGGTTCATTAAAATTCAGATATTTTTTATCTGTAAAAATACTATTTTGTTAAAAATTTCAAGCAGTTTTGTAGTAATAACATTAAGTTTTTTTAATATTATTATTTTGTGTTTTTTTATCCTTTTTCTCGATCATTATCGTCCTGTTTTGTAGTCAGTTAAGTTCAAATTATTCAATTTTTTTTTCGTTAGAGTCCCCCAGATGTATTTATTTACCCTCCGTGCACCCAAATTATACACAGATTATACAATAAATAAAAACTTCCATTGTCTTAACTTAAAATAAAATATAAATTAAAAAAAATTATATTTAAGGAGATTGAAATAAAAATAATCAGTTCCAATTTCTTTTTTAATGTAATGAACTGAACATCCATTAAGGGAAAGTGGGGGAAATACGAACACCTAAGGGAAAACGTAAATAAAACAGTGGAATTTGATCACAGAGTTTCTTTATTGTTTAATTATAAAGTGTACTTATCTGTCTAACGAATTCACTAATCAACATTTATATTTGTTTAATAAATTGCAACATTATGAAAGAAAAACAAAACCCTTAGTGTTCGGTTTTACCCGACATTAGTCGGGTAAATACGAACACCAAGTGGGGTAATTACGAACTAGCATTATTAACGACAGAGATCACATTTAAAACCCAACGATGTTGACTGTCCGTCAGTACAACTCTCGT
>NQII01001919.1:9370-81730 GCA_002778355.1 Clitarchus hookeri | reverse complement strand
ACAAAATATTGATAATTGCATACCTTGATAAGTACGTGCATCCACGTCTCCCGTGTTGTTGACTGGCACTAGTGGTGGCGTGATCTCTGAAACGGCGGCAAGTAAAATGTGGCTATCTCTTTATAACATATTAGAACCATTGAATTCGGCATTACCCCGCGTTCGCGTTTCCCCCACTCTCCCCTACTCATACTCATTGGGTGGATGGTAATACAAACTTTCTGCAAAATCTTTAAGGCCTACCCTCGTTACTTCAGAGATACCTGCACCGCCAAATGAAAATCAATGACGTTGATAATGAGTTGAGTTGGGAAATTTGGGTGGTTCTTAAAAACGAGTTCTTGAGAGCCTATGAGGGTTAAATGAGGTGAGAATGGAGCAGCCCCGGAATGTAAGGGTAGGGGAAATGGGAGATCTCCGAGAAAACCCGTCGACCAGCGGCGTTCGTCCGGCACGATTCCCGCTTGCGAAAATCCGGAGTGACCCGTCCGGGGATCGAACCCGGTTCGCCTTGGTGGGAGGCGAGCAGTTCATACTACTCAGCCTTCGCGACCCCTATTAGTAAGGGGTGTTTGAAACTTACATCGTGAACATGAAGCATGTCTGTTGGTTTCTTTTTTTTTCAGTACGACTCTGGTGGCCCACTGGTTGCTTCTGGCTTCCAGATAGGCATAGTCTCCTGGGGTAGGGGATGTGCTCAGCCTCACTTCCCAGGAGTGTACGCTAAAGTTAGCGTTTACAGGGCGTGGATACATTCGAACACTGGAGTCTAGATACCGCCGAACTGTCCAAGAACAGCATTCGACGCTGTAGTTTTGAATGCGGAGTTAAATAAAGCATTACTCATCACCACCTGTGAATTTTATTTGTGTGAGTTAATTACTGGACGCCTTACTAAGGGATTTATTATACAGATGTTCTATGGAATACTAGTCAAATAAGGTAATGTGTTGTGCGAAGGCTTTAGAGTTGCTTCTGAGAACGTAGTTGTTTAGTCTACACGCTTCGCGTGGAGTTTCTCGGTAACAGGAGTTGAAATGATTAATGGGTTTAATTTTTTGTTCGGAAACATTTGAACTCTCTGCCATACATTCTAACACATCTTACAAAGAATTCCGGGGTTCCCATCCTTGATAAACTATGTATGGTTTCCAGTTCTTAGACTTACAGTAAGTTTATATTAACTGAGCATATAAGTAGTCCCCAGTAAGGGGACGTTGAAAAAAAAACGATTAAATAAATTAACGCCTGCTAGATTATTTCTCCAATGACCACGTATCTTTACCTTCCTTTCCATTTACTATATACCTGATGTATTAAATATGGTCCTCTTCCTTCTGGATCGTTTTTACACCTTAGCAACTTGGATAAGGGGCCTGAAACCCTGTTCTGCACCAAATGTCAGCAGATTTATGCTACCCACTTGTCATTACATTTTCTTTTCTTTTAACATAACATTTTTAGGACAGATACATTACTGTTTAAAAAATATAGTTGTTAACACTACGTGAATAGTGATTTTATACATACAAATGTATTCTAACAAAAACGACTAATAGATTCGTAGTGACGATTCTCTGTAGGCTTATAGCTTACTTCAATTGTATGGTGATTTGCATCAGTTTTATTATTCGAAGTTTAAAAATTACTATAAAATACATAGATTTTATAATAAAATCCATGATCAAAGTCAAAGTTCAAGGTTTCTTTTGGAAGTAACTAATTTCTACAATCTATAACATAATTGTTTCTAGCATTACAATAATTAAGCATCCATTCATGCATTTTTGATGGATTTTATATTTCCTGTTAGTTTCTATTCTAACAATAACTTACTCAGCTAAACGATATTGAATATAATAACTGATATACACACTGTAATAAATAAGTATTAGACCTCCAGGTACTTTTATTAAATGTCTATAATTAAAACTAGGATGTATTTCAGAATGTTTGTGCAGATTCGCTTTAGTATAGTAGGAAATATTAGCGTCATATTCTAAAACAGACCACATTGATTCTAGTACCTGAGTATCAGTTTTACCAAGATCCCCATAATATTTAGATACAACCACCTACCTATTTTGTATGGTAAAAATACTGTTAGTAATCTAACATAGTTATGTTAGAGTAATTTTTTAATAACCTCCCAATTAACTTTATTATTGTAAAAGTCTTATGAAATTGAGGTATAACAAATATAATAAATGGCTGGAAAAAAAAATCCAGATAATCAAATTTATTTATTCTGGTTATAAAAGAGACATAAGCTAATTATAAAAGAAAAAGAAAAACTCTTAATTACAGACAATTACTTTAAATAACAAATTGTTTAAAAGTTTTGACAACTGATAGTAATGGTTTTAAACATAAAAAAAATAACTTATTTAATAGTGATGAATACTGACCACTTTTAAATCATATTAAGGGGAAAACATTTAATTATTTTGTTACATATATTATGGCATAATAAATGAGTGAACTAACACATTTGCTAAACATTAACTGTTAATTGGCGATTTTAATTTACTATTGATAATAAAGGTTTTAGTAGATATCCTCAACCAATAACATATGTAGTATTAAATGGAACTTCTGAAATAAATGCATTTATTTAAGAAGTGTAATTTAATACTACATAATATGTAATTGGTTGAGTATATCTAATAAAACCTATTTTATCGTTAGTAAATTAAAGCTCTAGTTTAAAACGTGTTTGGAGAGGCGTGGACCACGAGCATTACCATAGTTTATTTTAAAGAACCATCAGTATGACTGATCCCGAACTACCTTTGAACTACTACTATACCTGCACACAGACTGTACCTGAATATAATAGGTACGACTTATCTGACGATTTACGCATGCTGACACGTGACGTGACTAGCTCCTTTTGTTATTTTCTTTCTCAGTGTATTGTGCATCTTGTGCAGTCATAATCTGTTACTGTATAAAATAATTAGCAATACGTTGCGAGTTTCAGATGTCGCATATTGTTCAAAACTTAAATCCTGGTAGTTATGAGCCCTGTGCTGAAGTGCTTGTAGCTTCTAGGAACTGATAAAGGCTCTGCTTGCACTTTGTTCCACGTATGGATGAGACAATGTCACATGAACTCTTCTGCAGAATGGGGTTAGACCCTATGTTCCGATCGTAAAACATGCAGGTCTTATTACTATTTACTGTTGTAAGATAATTCATTAGAGCATAACCCATAATAGTGGGTTGGGAGTAGGAATGGCTGCCTACGATCTGCATTTGTTGGCTAAATGTCCAGTGGTTCAAAAAAGGTTGCTAAGTATGCTTATAAAAGTACTCAGGGCATAATATAACATTGTGAGTTGTTCGGAGAAGCATCTTTACCTACAATATGAACCTAGTGGCTTTAACACAAGTTGTTAGAAAATTACAGCCAATTACGGTTTAAAAAAGAGTTGACAGCTTTATGCGACATACTAGGTTGTTTGAGAACATACGTGTTGCCTACTGTCTGAATTTGTAGTCTTTATCTCCGAAGGTTCGGAAATTGTGGTCAACTTTTCTTTAAAACAGTTTATAGTTTAATATGCCGTATACATTTTTTTCGGCCTTTAGACGCCTAATTCAAGAGACTTGCCGTAAAAGTTACTGAATACTGGAAAATACAAGATAAATAACACGTGACGTCTCTATACAAATAACGTAGGTGAGTATGTGACAAGCGACATTTGTGACATCCAGCGACGCGGTTTGACGAACGGTTGCGAATGTAATACAGTACTGCTGTAGTGAAAGCATGTTTACTCATCTCATAACTCGTTTGTATATACAATACAAACACATTGAAGTGCCTTATTTTTAAACATATCGTTAAAACGAAGCGAAACGACAATGGTAGGTAGTTTGGGCTTGAGGCCTCGTGGACAGCGAGGTCGTTAGAAATGGAGCAAGCTGTGCTGAGAAGCAGGGAAGAAGAAGAAGAAATCGGCCACGGCCGACATTCGCCTGGAGTGATTTCAGGAAACCATGGTAAACCGAAATCAGGATCACAGGACCGGGATTCGAATTCATGTCCTCCAGAATGTGAGTCAGAAGGTTTACAAATGCGCTATCCCGCTCGATACCAAACGACAAGACATAAATATAATCGACTTCCTTACCCATTTTAAATAATCTGATATCACTACAATTCGTCAATAAATTTGAATTTTATTTTATGCACACCTCATTTGGTTGTGTCTTCATTTTATTTCCTCGCAGGCCTACCGTACTAACCATTTGTACCTTCGCGGTTACTTCCAAACTTTTCTGAAGCACTGCTGAAGTTCTACTTCCAGGATATTCCTCCGCCTCACGCAAACGAAGCTTAGCCGAGTCTAGAAAATTACACTAAAGGGACAACGCACAGCATTCGTGCGCGCTCAGTGTAATAATATTTTGCATAAGAACTATTTCTTACCGGGCACTACCAACACACCTATTTTGTCCCTGCTTTTACACAAATTAATTATAAATGGAATACAGTAGAATCCCGATAATTCGTATTGTCAAGGGACTGAATGTTAAATATGAATTATCGGGGTATTCACATTAACGGGATTACCAATAACCGGGAGCAAAAAAAAACAAATTTGCATTAATATGTAATGATAAACGCATGGCTACATATTATGTATACATATGTATATACAAATCAATAATTACATCAGTTATAGTACATAAAAAATTTATGTTAAAAAAATCTGTAATTTTCTTTTGGTGCAAGACTTGCAGACGGGTATTGTCGATGGCTTTGTCAAGCACGTTCAAAGCAGAAAGTACTTCATCGCCAACGTCTGGTTTCGCTAAGAAATGGCGCACGTTGTTAATGTATTGTTTAGCCACTTCAGGTGTAGTTGNCACGTTGTTGATGTATTGTTTAGCCACTTTAGGTGTAATTGTCGGCACATCATCTTCGTCATCACCTTCACCATCAATGTCCTGAGATGGAGCCAAAATTTCGTCATCAGTTAGAATCCCCGCTACCACTAGGCCATCGTCAAAATAGACGAAATCTTCAAACTTTATAGAATTTTTTTCATTTTGAGGAAGACAATTCCAATTCACAGGGCATTCTAAGTCTTGTCCAGTAACTGCTGAAGAACGTTCCACCTTTGTGAGTCCACAAGCACGAAAACTGTTTTTATTGTGCTTTCGCTAACACTTTGCCACGCCTTGTGAGCAATGTTCATGGCTGAAAATAAGGTGATTTTATGAACCTTCCCATATTCGATGCTGTCAAGGAGTTGCATCACTACTTCCTTGCGGTAAAAGGTTTTGAACGTTTTAATTATGCCCTGGTCTAGAGGCTGCAGCTTAGAAGTAGTGTTGGCAGGCAAAAACACAACATTAACATGACTGAGCGGTGGGGAATTGTTGTGGGCCGTACAATTATCCATGAAAAGTAGAATTTTTCGCTGCCTTTTCTTTATATCAGCATTCACTCATCGTATCCATTCCTTGAATAATTCGCCGCCATCCACGCTTTTTTGTTTACACGATAGGTCATCGGAAAAGTTTTTATGTTTTTAAAACATCTTGGTTTGGCTGATTTGCCTATCATGAGCTGTCTTAATTTCTCAGATCCATCCATGTTGGCGGCCAACAATATGGTTACACGTTCTTTAATATTTTTTCCGCCATTTAACTTTTCTTCCTTAAAACACATTGATCGGTCGGGGAGACACTTAAAAAATAACCCCGTCTCATCGGCATTAAAAATGTTTTTTGGCTCATAAGAATCGATTATTTCTCCCAATTCGTCTTTCCACTCAGAACAAACGTCGGCCGATACACTCGCACTTTGCCCACTAAGCTTCTTAAATTTTATACTGTGCCTTTATTTAAACCTATCAAACCAACCATCACTCGCACGAAAGACTGTAATTCCCATTTTTTCTGCGAAAACGTTTGCTTTTTCTCTTAAAATGTTTCCTCCAACTGGTACATTCGAATTCCGTGCTTGCGCAAACCACTTTTTAAAATTTTCTTTTAGTTGTGGATACTCACCAGTCTTAAAGTGCTTTACTTTGATGTCCAATGTCTGGGAGACGATTTTGTCCTTGTTTTTCAGAATTGATGTTATTGTGGAAGGAGGAACGTTATAACGTTTGGATATGTCATTTTTTTTATCACCACCAGCCACGGCGTTAATGATTTATTTTTTTCTCTAATGGAAATACACTTATTAGCTCTTTTCGGAGGCATGGCTAAGACCGAACTGACTAACTTTTCACTCGCTCTGCTGCTTCTTACCCTCTCATAACCCTAGGCCGGACACCAAGGCACCTCTTAGTTCTGGGAATCACAGACACATCGCCTCACAGCCTACTCGGCGTCATTACCGGCCCTTCAAACCCTCCTACGTCACTCAGTACCCGTCCGGTCTTTTTTACCCTACCCGAATTGCATAAATGTAGAGCTGGTGTACAGTCTAGGGTTAAAAACATTACGAGTTAACAACATTTTAAATTTGGAAATAAGAATTATAAGTCGTTTTAATTGAGCTCGAGCACCAAAATAAATACGTATTATCGAGGGTACCGGAATGCATTATTTTTTTACGAATTAAAGGGATTTTCTCAAGGGACCGGCAAATTTGTACGAATTAGCGGGATATACGAATAATCGGGATGCGAAATATCGGGATTTCACTGTATAATAATTTATAAATAAAATATAAGCAAACGTTCAGTTCAATAAAAATAAGATACTTTTATATTAACAAAAGTATAAAAACCTTGAGACACGAAATATTTAGGAAACAACCAACGCGTCGTACATGAGGCAATTTTTCAATTTTTTATTCAAGAAATTTTAAGACACCGCAAATAGACTATAATAGTTTATCAATATGCTGAAGTATCACTTTGTTGGGTATACGTATAAACAAAATATGCCATTTTGGGTTTCGCGTTATAGCAAAATACATTTAAAAATTCTACAAAATAATTATTTAGTATTCTGCATATCTGTGGCGTCAAAATAGAATACTCTAAATTTTGCTCTGTTATAAATTTTTGTAGCCACACGAATATTCTACATTCCATGTGATTTTTCAGACGATGCTACTTTTTCTTCATTCATGCGAGCAATGCGTTGCAATTTAATTCTATCCCACCCCGCTTTGCTGCCGACAGTTTTCGCTAGAAATATCTAAGTCTTAGTCTAAATTACCGTTTGTACGCTTATATATGTGATATGCGTCATCCCGTGTCTCGCCACCGTAAGAGTTCTTGTATTGCAATCACGTAATTGTTTGATATAATCCATTCGCGGTTACTTCCAACTTTTCTGAAGCACTGCTAAAGTTATACACTGAACAGCAAAAAAATCTGGTACACCTGCCTAATATCGTGTAGCTCACCTCCCCCCTCCCCCACGAGCTCGCAAAAAAGCCGCACGACGACGTGGCATGGACTCGACTAATGTCTGAAGGTATGCAGGAGGCAATTCAAACCATGGATCCTGCAGGGCAGTCCACAGATACAATCTGCGCCAATTTGAGAAAGGGTTGCACGTCTGCCACGTTTAATGATNGTTTTACCGGATTCCCGATATTCACGGTACACTCGTGAAATGGTCGTACGCGAACATCCAAATGTTATCGCTACCTCGGAGATGCTATGTCCCATCTCTCGTGCGCCGACTATAACACCACGTTCAAACTCACTTAAATCTTGATAACCTGCTATTGTAGCAGCAGTAACCGATCTAGCTGCCGACCGCATCGCGTTACTCTGATTGGTTCCATACCTCTGTTATTTGCATACCAGATGTTTTGGCTCTTCAGTGTACTTTCAAACTATTCATCCGCCTCATCCAAACAAAGCTTAACCAAGCCTACAAATTTACACCAAAGGGACAACACACCGCATACATGCGCATTCATGGTAATAATATTATGCATAAGAACTATTCTTATTTTCTCTTTGTTTCTATTCATATAAGTTACAAATAAAAAAAATCGTATTTATAGTTTAAATATAAGTAAAAGTTTAATTTAATCAGAAATAAGATACTTTCATTTTAATAGCAGTTATAACGCTTGCGGTACATTGCATACTTAAGAAACAACCAGAAGCTTCATACATGGGTTGATTTTTCAAAGATTTGATTTAAAAAGAGTGAAGAAACCGCGAATAGATATTATGGTCTGGACTTGTGTGCAGTACGTGTCTTGCAACCATCGAACGAAGTGCATTTACTATTCTTTTCAAAGAGGTGTGGGAAATTCCACAAATCAGATTAGCCACAAGGAAGAATGGACAGTCATGCCTTGCTGTGTACGGCACCGATCATAAATATAATTCTTATGCTACGTGTCCACGATCGAGGCTATAATGACTGAACTTACTTAAAATGCGTAATTGACTCAGCTATAACTTTTTCTTGTTTTTCTATATTTTCAAGTGTTTAAGTTTGATTTTAT
Source organism: Clitarchus hookeri (assembly GCA_002778355.1). Classification (NCBI taxonomy): domain Eukaryota; kingdom Metazoa; phylum Arthropoda; class Insecta; order Phasmatodea; family Phasmatidae; genus Clitarchus; species Clitarchus hookeri. The sequence continues at coordinate 73,281 of NQII01001919.1, read as the reverse complement.
TTAAGAATTTAAGGAACACAGACATTTGAAATGCCAAACGTTAGTCGGCAAATAAAAGGTGAATTATGATCAATGCTGTTGAGAATCTTCGAAGACATTAAATAATTTTGTGTTTAAGCGGAACTGTTATATTATCATCATTAAATGCTATTTGTGTACACTTGCCAACCCATCACACAAGGATTTTCAAATAAACGTAGTAATTTTATTTTAATTTAATTTAAGAGTAGATGGGATGAAAATAGTTTTTTCGTGTTCGAGGCATAGTGATAAGGGCGACAATAACACGCGCGCCCAGTGCCCCGTCGCTCGTACGTGCAAGGAAGCTGGACCTGTGTGCGCTGCTTCCGTCGTCACGCTTCAATCTGAATATTAGATCTGTAATAGCAGGACTTTATTATACGAGATGAAGGTCCACGCACTCAACCACGACAGAACGGTTTTACTTTTTTCCTACCACTTAAGTAAACTTCGCAGGAAAACTCTAAATATGTAATTTTTTTTAATAACTGTTGCTACTTTTTTTAGCCTACTTTCCAAATGAAAAATTTGCTAAATGTCACCTGAATGTCTGTCTGGAATGTATGTCCCCTCCCCTAATAACTTATAAACCTGTTAACCGAATTTAATCTAACACGTTCCACACATAGTATTTAGCAAGTACATCTGACTTTTATAGTTTTCGATTACGGCGGTACTTATTTTCAAAACGGCGGCAATGTAAAGTTTTAGGGTACGATGTTATATTTCGGGAACCATTTAACCAAATTAAACCAAATTTAGTATGTTGACAGTACATGATATAATCATTGAATTTAGAAAGCAATAATGTTATTAGTCGGCCATTTTGGAAGATAATGGTACTATAAAAAAATATTTTCTTTTATACCCCGGGAACTACTTAACCGATTCCTACCAAATTTGTAATATATGTAATTCTATTGTAAGCCATTTTAATACTTGCAATTTACATAGATATGACACTTATTTCAAAATGGAGATAATATAAACATATTAAGTTTCATTTGCTACATCTACTACACCGTTTTACCAATTTCGACCGAACTTGGTATGCTGGAAGTATCTTATGAGTATCAAATGTGTCACATAACCTCTTTTGTCTTTCATTTGTATGATAGTTGCAGATTAAATATAAAGTTTTTATTTTATATCTCAGGGAAAAATGAACCTATTATTGCCAAATTTGGCAATCAAGTAATACTACGGTAGGTAATATAAACTGGCATGTTTTAGTTGGTTAGACATTTATTTTCAAAATGGCGGTTATATAAACATTTTTTTTACATTACTATGCTTTATTTACGAAACCATCTAACACGTTTCAACTTGACTTTGTATGTTATAAGTATTTATTACAGCCATCCAATACGTCTACCCAGAGCCTCTTTTGTTCCGCATTGTTTATATCAAGGAAAACAATCAATCCATTGCTATCAAATTTGGCAAACAAGTGGTACTATGGTAGGCTATGTAAACTGACATTTTTTAAATCGGCTAGACATTATTTTTTAATTTCAACTTAACTTTGTATTTTCCTCAGCGTCTTTTACAACAAGCAAATGTATCTACGCAGAACCTGTTTTGTTCATCATTTTGTAATATAATGCTACATGAATAAATAAAGTTTTGTCATACAATGGGAAACAATTATCCGATTCCTACCTAATTTGACAAACAAATATAACGATGGTAAGCCATGTAAACGGATATTTTTTTAATATGAGTCTGATGCTTATTTTTAAAATAGGAGTCATATAAATATTTTAATTTAATTTATTGAATATGTCAATACATAACCGTTGTGTTCGCCATTCATAAAGATAGCACTCCATGAGAAAAATGAGCTTTTATAACATATGCCAAGGACCAATAACCATTCCTGCCAAATTTTGCACACAAAAAGTGCTACAGTAGGTCATGTGAACTTACATAATTTGAATGGGTCACTTTGTCAAAATGGTGGCAATAAACATTTTGTTTATACATTTGTCGTATCTATTAAATAATTTAATAAAATTCAACCAATCTTTGTATGCTGACAGTACCTATCAGAAGCATCAGAAATGCCTATACCGGACCTAGTTTTAGCCCTTTTGGTACAATAACGCCAAAAGAGAAAATAAAGCTTTTACACCATATCCCGGGAACCAGTCAACCTATTTCCACAAAATTATTTACACAACTAGTGCTACGATTGGCAATGAAAACTTTCATTACTTAAATGACTCGCACAATCGTTCTTTTTTTTTCAAAAATGATGTTCCTGTAAATATTTGAGGTTGTTAAAGCCAGTCTAACAAAAATTTAGACTGATTACAACCGATGTTGATGCTCTGAATTCTACCTCCGTAGTGCAGTTGGCTGCACTCCATCTTACGGTACAAGGTGTTCTGGGTTCTAGTCCCGGGTAAGCACGTGTGCATTTGTAATTGTCTTACTAACATTGCGTTTGTTTCTGGTTCCATCTTATATGATATTGCTGTCAACGAGACGTCAAACGCACCTACCATCTAAGCTTTTAAGATGTAACTATTTACATCCATGTAAAGAAACGTAGGCTCCTAAGTTATATTGGGAATTTCTTGTTCTTTTTTATTACATTTAATACGATAAAAACAAAATCGTTCGGGCTTAGACTACTGGCTATTGTCTTTTCTGGGAAAAAGTCGCATTCGCGAGATCTTTATTTGCTGAGATAGCGTAAACGCGCAAACACCGAATGTATAGACTGTTCACGGTAAAGTGAGCACTTTTGACGCCCTAGTTATTTTTTTCCTATCAGCCATTTTTACCTTTCCACCACATTTGACAATCAATATTTACATGTACGTAATAAACACAGTGTATATATTTCACCTGACTGAAAATTTAACGTCTAAGGCTACAATAAAATATATTTATTAACTATTATTCCAAATTAGAGGGTTTCAAAAAGTGCTCACTTTACTGTGAATAGCCCATACACAAAATATGTCCGTACTACCAACTCCCGGCGTGTCTGTTTGAACCGTTTTGTTTAGCTTATGAATGTTTGATGGGCTGTTTTTTTAATGAATAGTCATGCCTTATCTTGCGTCTGCTTTGAAGTGTTTTGTTTGTTCGTTTCGTGGGAAATCCCAGATTTCGTAATCGTTCACACGTATGTACGCACACGATTCTTGTGTCATCTCTTTATCTCCCACGCACACTTGACAATATTTTTATCTCCTCTAAACATTATTTTATACTTGAAATCTCTCATATTTCGTTTCGCCACTAAGGGAAGATTTATCCGGATTTGTTGTCATGATGCCCAATTCGCCAACACGAGTGGCCAATAGATTTTTCTTAAATTTCTTTAACGTTTCCTTTTTGTGCTTATCTGCTTTTTAAAAGACATGCCCGGGCTGAACACGCCATTAACAGATTCTCAGTAATTACTTGAAATTTAAGCTCATATCAAAGATGTGTTTAACAGAACGCAAACATCTGAAACACAACGCAGAATTTTATATGTAATCATGCATTTTTGCATTTCGGAACAATTTATCTAAACACTAGTTAGAATATTTTTACATAGAGTTTGTTGGTCATGGTTTGTCCTCAGACTGAATAAGTTACATACTACGAGTTGCATTTAAATTAAATATTCACTCAACAGTGTTATAACAAAGTTTTAATTTTTTTTTGCTTATTTTGTTTATCCAGAAAAAATATACTTGTCATAAATGGCACATTGCACTTATTATAAAATGTGAAATATAACATTTTTGAACTGTTTACATATAACTACGAGATACATTACTTAACAACAGATGAAATTTGCGAATAACTGTTCGCATTTTTATCTCATTAGTCAAAATAGCACTATAAATGTGTCCTTAAAACTTTAAGTAACCTGATATTTAGATATGAAGAACATTACGCCCTAGGTATAAATATTATAAATGAAAATTATAGGGAATTGAATGTAACAGATAAGACGGTAACAGCAGCAGATTGTAATCACCCAGATTCATAATTGTCAGTGATTTATTTTGATTAACGGTTATCCTACATCTCTAAGCCACTGACTGTAAATCTTTCACAAATTCGCTAAACGGAATAAAATTTTATTTAACCAAATGTACAATAGTTTTAATGCTACTTTTTATTTCCGTTAAGAATATTTTGTCTTCAGTTAATGTTGTGTGAACAAAATGGAAATGGCACTTTTTAGAATGGCTGACATGACTTCTGTGGACACGCACAGCTCTTTAATGCACGTTATCGTTTGATCAAGCAAAGTTCAGTGTATATCGTGTCACGTGATGCATTCAAGGTCTTGTGATAATATTGCTGTAGGCGGCATTCGAATACTTTTTGCGCGCAGTTCCTCGGAGAGTATGACTGGTTCGCGTAAAACTGAACTGTTATTAAAGCTGTGCTTGGTTTGTTATTTTCGTCCGTAATGTACCCTTCCGCCACACGTGATTGTCAACATTATAGTCTATTCGCGCTATCTCCACACATTTCGAATGAAACATTTGAAAAATACCCCGTGTTAACATGTTTGTCGATTTCCTAAATAAACCTTATATCACAATGGCTTTATACTTCCATTAACATTAAAATAAGAATTTTTTTAGGTACATGAAAAGTTTACTTTTAATATTTCCATGAATTATAATATTAATATCACAGTAAATATTAATTGAAACAGGCAAAAAATACATATGTTGGTTATACATTGAATTTAAATTTAGTGCATTGTTTTGTAAAGAAAAGGTTTCTTACTGGCATATTTACGTTTTCTGGTAAAACTGAAGACAACATTGTCTTTTTATGTATAAAATATGTTATATAATTGTCTGTCCAGCGCTAAAATACGGTGATTTGTTTCCTCCTTCACGGGGCCGCAGTGGCTCAGCGGCCAGGGCGCTCGTCTCCCACCTAGGCGAACCGGATTCAATTCCCGGCAGTGTCACTTCCGGATTTTCGCACGTGGGAATCGTGCTCGGAGGACGTCGCTGGTAGCCGGATTTTCTAGGGGTATCTCACGTTTTCCCCACCCTTTCATTCCGGGGTTGCTCCGTACTCACTTCGCTTTACCTTCGTCGGCTCTCAAGACCTGGATGCTGAGAGCCGCCCAAACTTCTCTACTCCACTCCACTTCTCGCTTCACGTTCTTTTCCTAGGCCCGTTATGTTTTGTTTACATACGGCAAAAGGATACATACTGAGTAGCACTAAAGTTTAATTTGAGCAGGGCTTCGGAAAAGTTGGAAGTAACCATAATGATGCTATAATACTGCTCTAATTACACCGGTAGTGCTAACTTACCATAAAAACGAATACATTTATATAAAGTCGATTCTAACTCTCACATGCGTATAAGCAAAATAACACAATTTCAGTGGCCTCTAAGTTGAATATTACACTTAATAATAAGGGAAAGTATGGAACTACGTTTCCTAAATCGCAGCCAACCTTGTTGGAAACACTCCGCTCTGTGTTTAACCCTTTTCGTTACAGGTGTACACAGACATGTAAATGTTGAATATTCAAAACATGAACGTCCACTGTACACAGGAGGACATCATCGCCAAATAATCTAGAAGTCCGTCGCGTCTGTGGTCCTAATTTTTGGCTCTTGGTTTCTCTATACTGTTTGGTTCGTTACTGGTTACTTTCAATATTAATTGGCATCATCAAAATTTTCCCTCGGTTGTGAGAATGCCGGGTGGTAGCACAATTCTAAGCAACTTTATTCTCCTTTATCAAGGGGAGTTATCTGTTAAATTGATTACCGTCTTTTTATACTTCCAAAACCAGTCATAATAGGGCAAGATAATGACATATGTTCTTGAAATGTTGACACGTAATAGGCGAAATTTCCATGCGGTCGGTATCTCAAGATCAAGATGTCCTCAAAGTATGCGCATATTTAAAAACTACCACACCCAAACCGATTCTCCTTGGTATCACTGAAGAAGGGTTGAGGGGCGAGTTGATGGCAGGAGCACTCATGTGGTTCAATAATAGATAACTCTTAGCACTTTTGAAAACCCTGATTAAGGACTACTTTTCTCATTATTTTGTATCCTCCCACCATATGTAAAATTTGCATTGCCATTGTCCTAATAACATTATTCATGAGTCAATCAAGTAAAAACACGAAATTCTTAGAAACCTAAATATGTTATTAATACGCACACTCGTACTCTAATGGGAATAATGTAAAAAACCACCAACAAGATTTGCCATAAATTTCAACATCACATTTGCAAATAAACGTCAAGGCTTGGGATTACTTTAATTAACTCGCTCCCAACTTAAGCGGGGGCATGAATTCAAGGGTAAACGGTAGCATATGCATTTAACGGGCAGCATTTTTTTTCTTTCAGATGTTTATTTCACATGTGTTTACTTTATGGTGAATAGCCTATATAAGTATGTCACGGGTATTGTTGTATACGACCAGTAGCTAGTGCACACATCAATAGGTTTTCAATGTTTTATATATCTATCCTCGAACACGAGTACACAGCGCAATGGTTCTGGTAACGAAATAAAATGATAGCTTACGTACAGAATTCAGCAATATATATTTTTTTATTGGCAACTCTGAAAAAAATTGATGTGGGTGTGAAAGGGATATGACTAGCTGTATTATTATTTTTTTTTGTTACACGGAAGCTTAAACTTACTTTGATTTCATTTGGATTTTTAACGCCCTCTCTTTGATATAGACGACTTGCGCATTAAACTAGGTTTTCTGTCTTTTTCTGACGTCATCATAGCGCTCAAAACTTAAAAAACCCTACACTAAATATTTAACCAGCTAAATTTGTATGGGGAGGGAAAATTAGTACTAAACAATTATTCGTCAAAAATTTTGTCGTTTCCAAGATTATTTTCAAAAGTAAACCTACCACAAACCTAGGAGATATAGATTTAATTATATATATTATTTTAATACTCTTCTTAACAAAAATTTATTACCGTTACAAAATGAATTAAGATTTGATTAATTCATAAAATAACGTTTCTATAATACTAAAAAGTCAAAACTTCAAGATTAAAATTTGTTTCCGGGATCAGTGCTTATTTTGCACAAAATACATAACTTTTGGTCAAGGTGAAACAGCTTGAGTTAGACCAAACTTTGCTAACACGAGCCCCGTAAAAAATTAGGCGAATATTTGAATTGTATTCAACGCTCTCCGTTATTCTAAGCAGCAATTTTAATAAACGTGTGACCTTGCATAAATAAGTAGCATTATTTTGATGATACAAAAAAATATTAAAAGGCATTCATCAGAAAAACATAATTTCTTAATACTCTTTCAGANGGGGGGGGGGGTGCTTGAAAATAACTATAGGAGACTGGAACAATTTTTATCGACTTTCAGTCTCTCTCATTTTAAATGTCTCCTTCTGGAATATTATATATGTTCATTTTATCTGAAAATATTTTGTTTTGGCTTGTACCACAATAGGCTGTAATACTGAGTTGAAGCAGATGCTATGCACTAGCATCTCAAATTATATTCTTTTTAGAAAATTATGTTTGTGTTGTTGTGACTTAATATATTTTTATCTTTCTGCTTGTTCTTAATATCTGTAGATGTTTAACGCTGTCTACTAATTTTATCATAGAAATATATTTATTCACTTGCAACATAAACTCAAAACCTTTCAATAATATTTTTCTAACGACCCCATAGTTTTTGGAGAAAATAACTACTTGTTTCTGTACGTGATTTTATTTGTCTTATGTTTCGATTAAACACTAAATGTAAAAATTATATATTTTACAGCTAATTGCACAAAAACTACCAACTTATTGAACATTAATATGTTTATAGTGATATTACACATACTACCATATACATTTTAAATTGTACGTTAGAACCAACGGAAAGTTAATTCTTCATTGCTGTTTGAAGCCCTTAACTACACTGCACACGTTATTAAAAACTTTTTATATCTTATACCCGTGTGCGTTCCAGGCAGTGAGAAGAGGAGCGTAGAAAACCATGCAACATACAGGATAATGGTCGGGGCAGCTCCCGCACGTGGTATGTCAGCTTGCAGTATGCATTGATTTTAGTTAAAAAAAACTCATTTCTTGAAATATTTGCAGCAGCTTGCTTTGCCCGTGATCTACACAAAACACAGTTATTCCTACAGCATATATATACATTTTTTTTTTTCATATAAAAAGTACTCTCTAACTGTGAAGTGTCTATTGCTGAACTTCATATGGATCAACGAGCACAGCATCCTCTGCTTTTCAAGGGCAAGATATTTTATCTTGAGCCCCAGGTCTTACATTCAAGTTAATCGGATCTGTATGTGCAACTTAAATTAAGTTATTAAGGCAGCGATATGACAGATTTCCAGGCAAATACGCGAGCGAGATAAATGAGCATTGATATTAATTAATGAGCTATTAAAATATTTATTGTGTCTACATTCAACTCACAATACGTAGAATTTCATTATTTCCTTTGTTTTTATTGTATTTTCTGATGTGCTCAAGTACAGCAGTTTAACCCTAGTTCCATAAATCTGTTTGGAGAGTACGAAATCCCAAATAGTAAAAGTAGGGAAGCCAGTGACACGTGTGGCAGTAAAAGTTGTATTTTTGAGAGCCGAAATTAAAACTGGACAGGAGATGTGCCATTAAAATAAGCAGTATTATGTATTGTGTGCAACTGAGATGCATACTTTTCTATCTTAAAAACGATATTTTCGAGCCAGATATGTAACTTTTACAGTCTCTACATATCAAAAGCAAAATAAAATGAACACATTCAAGATGTGACTTTTAGTTGAGGCAAAGTATTTGGCATTTAAATTACGAAATACTGGGACAAAACGTGGTTACCGAAGCTCAGAGGTCAGTGCGTATCGTCTGTGAGAAAAACATTGGGGTAGACATTAGTGTTAGTGGTGTAGTTTACTTTATAGTTTTTTATTTGTTTTCAGGTGCAAATCATTTCATTGGTAAACATACGAAAAGCCAATACATTCCAAACATTCATATTATTTGTCCGTTACTCATATAGCATATTTGGTTGTGCTACAATGATTGGTAGGTGATTCCATATAAAAACGCGGTAGACATATTTGTACGAATTTTGACCTAAATATAACATTGAGGATGTTATATTGTTATTTTCCCTATAATTATACAAAAATACCTTATACACTGCACACAAATATTTGCCTAGTTGTAACATATGACCCCGCTTCTTTTGAGAGAAACACACATGCATAAGTAGATAGATAATGAGAGTTATGGCGCAGGGCTTGAGGCTTGGGACATCCGGACGACTGACATCTTGGATTACATCACAGTCGCTATCTTGGATGACCTAGACCTCCATCCGCCATCTTGGATGCCATAACGGCAGCCATCTTGGCAACCAGTACATCACCATTTTGAATGTCACATCATGCTCTATGATTCCACATTGCCAAATAGTTTTTTTTTTTTTTTTCTAAATTTTTCGTATTTTTCTCAAAATTCCCCTCCAAATCTGCAAACTTTCCTGCAAATGTTTCCTTACCCAAAAGTTCATGAGTCACTCAGTCTAAAAACAGCGCGACCTTGTTTCAAGACTGTTCCAGTTCATGCTCTATCATTCTACTTCATGATCTGTCCTTACATGCCACCATCTTGTTTCTAGCAATCTACACTTCATGCTCTGTCATTCCACGCTACTTCCTTGTTTCAAGAGTGTTTCAGTTCATGCTATGTTATTCCACCTCGACATCTTGTTTCTATACTTGACATGGGTGCCAGCATAGGTTTAAATTATGTATACATAAAATAAATATATATATGGAAATTATTATATTCCCAAATGTTTTAGGCATGGGTATGTCTATACGAGAGGTATGCGTTCATTGTGTTAACTCATGCAGCGGGTATGTCGGAAAGGCACTGAAAATGACTTTAAATTTTTTGTATAGTTATAATTAGTACTCTGAAATTTTTATTAACATAAATTTGAAACAGTGTAGACATCAGTATTCTAGAGATAATGAAATATATAATAAGTGTGAGATGACAACTCATGTCGGGGAAGGATGGTTCACTCATAAAATGGATAACATAAGCAATGAGATGTTTCATATGCATCACCATGCTTAGCACTCTTTTATTTTATTTACTACAATAATTTTCTTTATAATTTTATGGGTAAATAATAGTAAGTGAATAAGTTTTTTCTCTGTAGGATAGCAAATAATCCATCAACAGAGTACTTTCCACACACTAAAAGTGCATAAAAAAAGTTAAGTATAAAAAAATTTAAACACATATTGTGTGATGCATCTACAGTGCAGTATTTTTTAAAAATAATAATTCTAATATGAAGGCAGAATTGTAGGTTACTTGCCTCCCTTTGACAGTTTCTACATTGTATTAAAAGAAGAATGCCTAAAATGTAGTGACGAGTTTTTCAAACATAATTATAGCGCATGATATGTCGTCGGTAGCGAATATTTTCAAAACTTGTTCGAATACGATGTTATGTACAACTATATTTATAGATAAAATATTTTATCTATTTAATTCTTAACTTTTTAAAACTTAGAGACCTAAGTATACTGTGGTGCATGTCTACTGACGCATATTTTTAAGGTGAATTCAACTATATCGGAACCAACGACTACATGTCTATGTCCTGATGCCATATTGGATTTAATAGGAATACCTATGACTGAAGGATTTAAAAGTATATATGGAAGCAGTTTATACGTGGACTCGTAGCACAAAAACTACTTGGCACTCGGGCGATGACCAGTGGACTGGTGACCATTATGTATCTCTCCACCATATCGTTTCTCTCCAAACATATTGTGTCTGAAAACCATCTTGGGTTCTGGGTGAGAACCAGTGGTCATATTGTGTTTATCCGTCATCTAGGACATGGCACTTGGGTTAGGACCAATGGATTGGCAACCATAATTTATCTGTTGTCCACCATCTGGTTTCTGTAAAACCATATTTGGTCTACCGAAATATATGAAAAACACCCGATGGTTCCACAATCCCTAATAGTGGAGCGAATGTACAAACGGATCGACCTCAAAAAAGTATACGATGCGACAAATGCAGTATACATTTCACGACTTGAAACGACTGTTCTTCTGCTGCTTGCCACCAAAATAACATACATTCAAACAATTAGCAATGCAATAGAGAGAGAGAGAGAGAGAGAGAGAGAGAGAGAGAGAGTGAGAGAGAAATGACACTGCTGCATACTATTGCAAAATGATGTAAAATATTTGTCAAGAAGAATAGTTAAAAGCATTTACTAACCTATATTTTGCACGAGTATCGATGAAAAACAGAATTGTAAAGGCAAATCGTTATAAGCATTTACCAACAGACGCATGTTGCGCGAGCAACGAGGCTGTACATCGCGTTAGGATAAAATAAAAATGCAGTCGCATAACTTGAGAACCCCAGGAACGATAATGACAACACTGCTACACATTGATACAAACCAGTATTTTAAGGAAAATAATTATAAGCACTTGCCAACCATCGCATATTGCACAAACGTCGGGTGCTGTATGCTGTGTTAAGACCATGCTAGACAAGACCAGGTAGCCCTGGTTAGTACAGCCGAATATCAAGCAATTTCCTTACGAACCGACTGAAACGAAACCATCAAATTCAGAGTATCACCAACATTCACAACACTAGCGGTGGAACACATCGTCCGTCCCGTCAGGCTTTGCACGATCAAATAACATCTCGAGAAACTGTAAAGCAATCCAGGTGGTCGGCCGATGGCAAGGGCACTGTGCAGGTCTCAGCAATTCGAAGGGATGGTACATACACCAGCCGAGAGAGACGTCAGGCTCCAGGGTGACAGGCCAGCCGAGTCACACATGCACTTCCTTTTACGAGAGGAATTCAGTTATACAGTACAATGTTACAATTTACTTCTATTTAAATATTATATACATGCACTTATTTTGAATATATACCATTGATAGATCTAGAACTATAAGCACATTATTAATATATAAATGGTATTAAATGTTTGAACTTTGTAATGTCGACTAAGGAAGCATCGCAACACATACATTTCAAATATATATACGTATATATACATACATATGACAGTATCGGTGCCCAACGCAGTGCGATGCCATGCGTGCGGTCCGTAAAATATTACTTAATGTTATCGGCTATCGTGGACTATGGAAAACTTAAATCACTTGCAGCACTCGACAAAGATGTCGAGATTGCATACCTGCATAAAGAATTCCTTCTCGCATATGCAAGACATGAATTACTATCCGTCTATAAACACCTACCTGTCTATCTGCAACAGGACGGAGAGATTCTTGGCTGTATCCCATGCCTAAGAGTGTTTCCAACGTAGTGCTATCATTACAGACACACTACATTTCAGGAGCTGGTGTAAGACACATCGGGAGAGAGCAGCAGCAGCATAAAGAAAAACAAGGCACCTCGAATGCTGAAAGATGGACGACTGTAAAGAAGATGAGTGGTCGAATGTTCAACTTCGCAGGCTAGACAGCGATCGACCTAATAAGGCAACATTTTACAGTCCAGCAACCATGCAGTTGTTTGCAGCACATAAGCAGCAGTCATATTCTGAGGCAACCCGAGACAAGGAACGCAAACCATCATGTAGTGTGAATGGTATACAAGCTAGCGTAATGTAAAAATGATTGTCACTTCGTCGCCGAGTGTGGTGGAAAGCAGATCGTTAAGATTGCATTAATCTACCGCGATCGCGTACACTGTTACAGTATGAGGATGGAATCGATGGTTGAAGACTTACCATCTGCAACACTGACTGCATCGTCAACAGCAAGGGACCTTGGAGATTCGCTACAAACATCACGGTAACAATGTTGCTTCTGTGGAAATACTTTTAGTAAAAGCTGTAATGCTCGACGGCATGAAAGTAGCCATTGCATGTTCAGTATTGCATACAAGACTTACCACTGCGATAACTGCAACGCGGTGTTTAACCACAGTGATAACCTGTATACACATAACAAGAAGTACGAAGGTAAAGTTTGTTGTTCATCGGCAGGCGAGCAAGTATTGCGACAAGACATTTACTAACAGCCGTAATGTCAGACGACATAAAGATAGCAACTGTCCATTCACCATAGCTTACAAGACTTACCCATGTGATAACTGCGGTGTGGTATATGCAAATAAGTGTAGCTTGAATGCATACTCACAGCAGGAATTGTTCTACAAAAACAGACATCATAATTATTTTGGCCAAATAAAGAATAAGTGGAGCATGTAACTATTATCATATTTTTTTTTTACATGTCTGTAAAATAAAGTTAAAGTGTACAAATAACTTCTGTGTTATTCGTTAATTTTTATCCCTGCTTATATTAAGCTGTTCTGGAGAAACGATTAAGACAAATCTGAAGTGCATGTACATCGAAGATGTTATTCACTTTAGCATCAAATATATATTTTTTTCTGATTATCGTATGCAGTGCCTTGATATGTAAAAAATACTTGTAAGCTGTGATGAAATAAGAATTTTAAATATATGTACGTACATTCTTAGTATAGACAGTGACAAGGATTTATGTGAAAATTAGAAGCAGCAAACTTCAGATGCTAGGGTAGACATCATGTCCGGACACCTCAATCGAGCACTTGTCGTGCTGGGATATGGAAGAAAACCCGACGTGCGTCAACAGCTACTGCTCTCAGCCTACACTACGCCGCCGCATAGTCATAGCTAGATCTACCTACCACGTCGAACAGAACATAAAATAAGTGCACGGCATTTTCTTATCTTGCTTCCCGTTTCTCAGTATTCCTCTGGTTCTCTCGATAATACATGACCTCTCCGCTCATCAGCAGTTCTCTGACCTTATACATTAAACTAGTCTCTACCTGGGCGCCACGTCGGTGGTCGTCGGAATTTTGCTCTTACTTGGATATCGCTGAAGTGTTGGCTGTTAAATGCCTGAAAGAGAAACACGAAAAAGAATTACCCTGGTGCTTTGGGATAATCTATACAATGTCACTGATGACTAAAATAATTTATTGAGATGTTCTGGTAATAGTTGGTGGGGAAAGGAAGTTACGGAAAATCAAAGATAAGTGAGGACGAGGCATAATCAAAAAGAAGTACTTTGCAGCCTACCAGTATTAATATTACTTATTGAATAGTAGTTATAAGTTTATTTGCGGTTTGTTTGTTTTAATTTCCCAGGCCGAATCAATTGTTTTCTGTACTAGCAAACAAAAGCGAAGAAGTTAAAAAACTAATTTGCGCAGTAAACTTCGAATTCCAGGTGGCACTTCTTCGAATCAAGATCTGCTATCGAAATATAACAATAACATGACACAAATATTGACGTTACAACTGCACAAATATTAAAATAATCTAGCGTATACCTCACCGCAAGAAGGATGCAAACATAGACGATACTCGTTTATACTGCAGCTCCGTATTCGCATTATGTCAATCGACTACTGCATAAGGAATTTCTTGTTTACAATGCTTATCCAGAAATAAACATCCACATAAGAAAAGTACTGCAATATTTCCTGAAATTCATAATTTTAAATCATCCGTACGTCAAAAGCTGATAAATGGGGAAAAAATGAATACAGATTTGACTTTCTTAAAGCATTCAGATATTGTCATATATTAGGTATTCTGTTTGATATGCTCCTAGAGCTACAGGTAGCAACGCCATTCGTGTATAACATCAGTGGGACTGGTGGCGGCTGGTTCATCAGTGACGGGTGGAACATACGCTATAGTCGGCGTCTGGGGAGCCAATAGGGTATGCATGAGTATACACTTGCGTGCAAGTGGGATCCAAATCGTGCACTGCAACTTTTCATTTTCTTTTACAAACACTAGCCTCGTTTTTGTACAGTGAGCAGGGTTATCTATAGGCTGTCCACGTTAAACTGAGTACTTTTGGAAGCCTTGATTAAGATCTACTTGCGTGAACATTGTGTATTCTTCTACAATACGCAAAATTAACGTTGTCGCCGTCCTGATCATTTTGTTCATGCGTCGATAAAGCGAAACTGTGGAACTATTAGGAAAATTATTACAAAAATGCTGATACTTACTGTTATGTGCATTAGAAAACATATAGCCAAATAAGTCATTTCAGTATTCACAAATGTTTTTTCTAACGCTTCCATCGCTACCACCTTTACTGGGAGAATGCCAGTCAGCGTAACCGTCAAAACAAGTGGAAGTACGTGCTGTGGTGTTTTTAAAGGGTTGATTTCAAAATTGGTCAGTTTATCGTGAACGACTTATATCGCTGTGCGCGCCAAGACGTCACGTGCATGTACGGAGGAAGTTGGATTGCTTCCTGTGCGAGCCCTCGCCCAGGAGATTGCTAAAAGTTTTCCGAGTCCCGAGCATAGACTAAACAGGAAGTAGACCGGCTTTCGTCTTATGCGCATGCCCCAGACACTGACTGACCAAGCACCAGCGTAGCTGTGAAAGTCAAACGGTTAAGAGTTGTGAACGTGCTCACGTTTTAATTTCCTATAGACACTGCGACTTACGAGAATAAAGTACTTTGAATGACTTGAATACATTCTAGTTGCATTGGAACTATGTTAAAGGAAGGCTTCTAACCTATAAATCCTACCCACGTTGTTGTTGATAGCATTAATAACACAAAAAAAAAAAAAGCAGTCCAATGTTGGGTCAGTTGTTACTGCGCAGCTCGTAATGTCTGTCTCGTGTAAGTTGGCGAGATTTTGACAGTTCGACGAAAGTAGCGACAAATGTTTACTTTTCGTTTATGTATCATTTCGCCATCAGCTGGTGCGTCAAGTGGATGCTGTATTTTTTTTTATCAACACGCTGTCAGTTAATCCACTTGCCATTGTACTGTAACGCTAAACAAACTTCAAGGTATTTATAGTCTGACATCTGCCTAAAAATTCGTTGGTTATAAAAGTAAAAATATATAACCTTGCAAAAAATAAAATAGTTGTCAACTCTTTTTTATTTATCCGAGACAGCGAATTTGGGTTAACATTTCCAAGACGGTAGTTGTAAATCTTATCACACTTTGGACGTTACAGCTAATACATTAAGAATTTAAATAAAAATTATTTTGGGGACTTGCTTGACAACGCACTTTCATTCGCCGACTCACCAACTACTTTGCAAAGCGGGCGGCAGAACAACATGGCGTGTAATGGACGTAGACATAACGATTACTGGCCCAAAGGAAATTACTAGTCAACAAAATCGCTGTACACGGAAATATATGTTACTTTAAAAATTACACAGAGCTCACGAAAAAAAAAAAACCATTGGTATATGTTCGTAAATTTGTTATTTTACACAAGAAAGCTATATTTTTCTGGCTGGTTAGTGCTTCGGGAGAGAGACAGATGGCGCGCATGTCATGGCGCTACGCTTTTGTGAGCCGAATGCGTTACTCTGAGACGAATGCGTTTCTCAACAGGTGGCAGCACTCGGCCTGCCTCGTGGTCCCGTATTTTTAAAAGTTGAATTTTCTCCTATTACTGAATTGAAACGACACGAGTTTGAAATATATCTCCTCAAATTATTTGGTAAATAATTCAACAATACCCTGCAATATTTCTGTAGGCGTTTGGAAGAAAGCATGGATGGAGAGTGAGGATACGACGAGAAAAGAACTCCCAATGTTTGAAGCTGTTCCATTTTAATACGGATCATTTTAATGTGCATTTCATTTTGAACACATATACATTACTTCTTTAGCACGAAGTTTAGTTTGTAACACTAAAAACCGCTGTTTTATGACCACGTAAAATGAAATGTAACTCTTTCTTATCAGCGTATTTTCTGCTTGTCTGATGTGCGTCAGCACTGCTCTCAGAATAGCCTATGTAACATTAATTTTGTTTCGTTCATGCATCAGCTGATACAGGGTTTTATAAACGGCACGTTGTTGGTTTCGTATACGTCAATTTGTCACTCACTGACTGTCGAAATCTCGCCAACTTATATGAGACACTCTCATATGCGTGTTTTACCCCATTTTGGGGCAGTGGTTCGGAACCAACTTTATTTTCATTCTCTGTGTATAACCGTGAAATGTAAGACCAAAATGCTGACTTTTGTTCAAGAGGCGCTAAAAAGAATATAACGTTGAGTCAATTCGGAACACATTTACTATAGGATGTTCGTGGCTAAATTGAACACTTGTGAAAGCGTTGCTGAAGATTTATCCTCTGCTCATTTTCTATTCTTCGGCCTTGTGTAAAATTAACATTGCCATGGAGCTCATCATTTTATTCACGTGCATGCCTCGCGAAACTATACAATTGCAAGAAACTTAAATATTTTACTGAAACGGGAAGTTTTATTTTTTTAAAGCACACAAATTTATACACTACACTTTTAACACGACGTAAAGTCTTTGAACTTCTTTCCGTGCAAAGCTACCAACTTTACAAGGAACCTGCCAGTCAGTGGTCAGTGCGTCCGTTAAAATACACGCGATTACAATAAGAGACTTTTTATATTTTTATTTAAAAGAAATATTTAGTTGCCCACGAACGTGGACATTCAATGACTGCTTGATTTAGACACATGGAAATTGGAACATATCAGACCAGTACTAGTCTAACCAAGACGAAAATTTAATTATGCCTGACATCTTTTTATAAGCATAAATTGACACTATTTTCCATCCCTCGAAGTTATAGCCATAAAATTCAGATCATAACCACATGGCCAATTATGCCTTAAGCTCCCTTATAAGCATAGCTAACTGCCATGTTCTATCCATTGAAGCTATAGTCATCAAATTCATATCATAGGTACAGCTCATGTCCTAGACCAAAATGGCATTGTTCATTATGCACTAAGCCCTCTTACAAACATATTTGGTTGCCAATTTACAACCATTGAAGCTATGATACCACTCGTGACCTAGATTACGGCGATAATGCAAGTTATGTCTCAAACCATAACTTGCATTAAGCCATTAACTTGAATTACTGTCACCGCCTCCAGAAGTTTACAGTTACCTTATGCAGTCGAAGGTGAAGGGACAATACTGTACACGGCCTTGAACTAGTTAAACGTTACTGAACACTCAACCAAATAACAACGCTTTCCCCACTCGAAGCTCGTAAATGCGGCTGAAGATAAGCAAGATGCGTTTTGTGTTTCATTCGAATAATTCATTCTTGTTTTCATAACTGATTTTCGTGTTCGTTTGAATAATTTATTGTGGTGAGTGGGCTTTGGCGTAACACGCCAGTGGTTAATTTAGCTCCTTTGAAAACCTTACTTAGCGGGTATGCCGCGATGGAAGATTTCTTAGACGATTCCGTGCAAGTCTACATGATTGCTTGTCTGGATGGTTCTATAGAAGATTTGACCGTTCTCAAGGACGTTTTCGTAACTGGTCGTGTGCATCGTTCGATGGAAGGATTCCTACAAGGTTGGAATTTTAGCCAATCAGAGAAAGTGTGTTAGAGTAGTTTTTTTTTCATTTTATTTTGAGAAAGAACACGAGACTATTAAACACGGATAAATAGTAGATAAAACACCACGAAAATACCTAATGATTCTATTGTGTGAAAATTAAGGTAAACATTCGTGTTTATTTAACTTAAAAGTAGCAGTTACAACAACAGGACTCTGTGCGTGGACACATATTTCTGAAGTCGTGAGTGAAAATTGTTCCTGAACCACAGTTGCAGAAGTAAATCATAAAAAATGCACTCGCCTTTGCTTGTGCTGCAGCAAGTATCGTTGGACAGGTTGTTCCAAAGAAGCCTCTATAACTGCTTGCATGCAGGCTCGGGGAACAGGTCTCGTGGAATTTTCCGCCCAAGCCTGTACGGATCATTTTATCGTGGCATATAGGCTTCAGTTTCTTCTTTCCGACAACTGTGTATCCTACCGCGACATGCAAAAATTAAAATCACCGTTGATCTAGTAACTATAGACTTTTCACGGTTAACTGAGCACTTTTGAAAGCCTTGCCTTAGATCTACTTCTCTGGCCATTTTGTATGCTTCCACCTCAAGTAATATTTTAACACTGTATTGGCCGTCTCACTTTATTCATGCGGTTATCAAGTTAAAACTATGAAATTATTAAGACGGTATATATGTAAATATTATGCAAGTTATCAATCAAATCTGTGTAAAAAACAGATTTTTTTTTTATTTTAGTAAATTGAATTGCCATAAATGTAAAAGTTACGCTTTGAATACGACGTTAAGACATGGGTTTACTTTTCGTATTTCGTTGCCAACTTAACTGGAAGCACGCCAGTCAGTGTGTCCGTTAAAATACATGCCGTTAGGGGCATTGATTCTTTTTCATGGGTAGATTTCAAAAGTGTTCAGTTCTCCGTCAGTCATCTATTGTATCCAAGCTCTGATGAAATGGCACTGTGATATTGTTAGGAACAGGGATATATTACTGTTGCGTCAAGTCTTACTGTAATAATTATGAAAATTAAGAAAAAAAAACTTATTTCAATTACAATTAATTTAATTTTTATGCTTTTAACATGCCATTAAGACTTGTAACCCATTTCACTAATTTCCTGGCAACATAACATAACGGCTGTAGGTAAAAAAAGGCGAAATTTAATTCCGGTGATTACTGGAAAAAGGATATTCCACTAATAAGGCAATAAATCTAATTATCAATAAAAAAAAGTCAAATAACGATGTTTTGATGTGTTTCGAGGTGTACGTGAACCATACTTTGGCGTAATTCTATTACATTTCTAAGGTTTTAATATTTATTTTATATAACAGCGTAAATAAAATAACGACAGGGAAGCTATATATTTGAAAAACTAGCCCGGATTATTTTTCGAATGCTGATTTCAAAAGTGCTCTCTTAATCACGAGTAGGCTATTGTCCAGTAGTACAGGAATTAGAACATAAACATATTTTAATCTACAAAGCCATTTAGAAGAAAGTGGAAACATTGCATAGGTGTAAATGAAGGTATTCTGAAAAAACTATTTTAAATACCCAAAATTTTAGAAAGTATTGAAATCGCCAATATTGGAACATGTTTCCCTAATTTCGGTTTTTTGGCACTAACTTCCAAACCGTTACAGACAACAATATAAATCAGGTTATCAAAATAAAAAAAATGTATTTGTTTGGTCGATTTACTTGTCGAATCAAGGTGGAGCATCAGGAAGCAGTCTTTTTTTTATTGTTGTATCGCTATATATTTTTGCGCTATATGGAAAGTTAACACGTTTAAGGAATGTTATCACATTTTTAAAATGACAAATACGTAAATTTGAAGTCATTTCTTACTCCAGTGTTTATAAAGTAAAATAAAACCGAATTAATGAGGCTATTAAATTTAAAAAATCACACGTCCTATATATTGAACTTATTTTTCTTAAGTTTGCTGTCAACTATACTTTAAGCACTCCAGCTACAATTAGCGTTAAGATAAAGTCAATTACAGGTAGGGAATTTTCCTTCCATAGTTGATGTTAAAAATTTTCAACTATCCGATAAAAGTCTGTACTAAAATCTGAAAGACACTTACAAAATGAACCTACTTTTTTGGTGTTATATTCGATGCTTTCTGCATTAATAAGGACCCAATTTTTACGTATGATTGACTCGTTCCGCATGCTATCATAACTTAGCCACCGTGGGCCAGACGTCGACGGAAAATTAAACTGTAGTTATTTGAAATTTACGTAGTTGCCATAAAATTATTAAATTTTTTCCCCCAATCGTATTTAATTTGTATTTGAAAGGATATGTACCTTCGTAGCAATCAACAGCCACCATAACATACACGTAGTATTTAAGGAAATTCTGAGGAAAGATTGGAGACTTCATCTGTCGTACGTTACTTTCTAAAATCATGACGACACTATTATTGTTCACTCCAAAATTCCGAAGCTTCGACAACTCACATTTATTCATTCAAATGATTTTTAGGAACTTTCTGTCAAGGAATATCTCCCACGTAAGCAAAAGGAAACATTATATATTTTTGTTTTCATTTTAAGAGTTTATTCCTGACGTGGATACGAAATTCAACTACAATAAATTGCCATCGTCCCTACCCTGCGTAATCCTGATTGGCCAATTTAGTTTTTGTTTAATGACTTAAGTTTGCCAGTGTTGATAGAGGTGAGTGTGCCCGCCCGGACTTGCAACTACGTTCAAGGTCAAATCTGTTTTCGAGAGTGTTAAAATGAAATATAGTATTAAAAAGTAATTAATAACAATTAATACATTTTTTATCCTTTATTTCAGTACTATAAACAAATAGTACATGACCAAGCATATTAATGTCACCAGTAGTACCAACTAATTTTCTAAACATCCAAATTTCGTCACCCAACTCAATCTTAACTTTTTTATGCGAATACAATACAAGATCATGAACTATAGATCCAAAAGCAATTTGATTTAGTACAGTCTCGTGAAGAGCAAAAGTCCTCCAACATATAATATCACGAACATTAATTTGGTTAATATAATTTACAGCAACACCAGGATTATTGTGCGAACGACGATAGAAAAACATCTCTAACAATCCACTACCAGAATTAGCTGTCATACCTTGGAGACCAAACCTGTACACAAACGAAAGTTGGGCTTGAGAAACTTGCTTAACAAATGCATTAGCATCTTTAGCAACATCAGTACTAAAACTCCCAATATTACGGAAAATTAGTTGGTACTACTGGTGACATTCATATACTTGGTAATGTACAATTTGTTTATAGTACAGAAAGGATAAAAAATTATTAATTGTTATTGATTACTTTTTAATACTATATTTCCCTTTAACGCGCTCGAAAACAGATTTGACCATTAACGTAGTTGCAAGTCCGGAAGTTCTTATCAGCGAGGCCGGATGAGCTTTCACTGATAGTTTAACATGGTGGGTATTGGGTTACCGTTGCAGAAACGCCTGAAGTTACCGAGCGTTGCCGCGGAGTTTGCATTGCTACTTTCGTCGCACGCCTGATCGGACATGCGTGTGAACTGAATCACTGGTTCACATCCAGAATGCCGTGTGTACGTCATCATAAAGAGGAGATACTATTCAAGGTCTCTTTTCTGTAATATTGGGAGATTTAGTGCTGACATTGCTAAAGATGAAAATGTATTTGTTAAGCAAGTTTCTCAAGCCCAAGAAAGTCCCACTTCTGGGACGCTGTGCGCAGGATACGAACAAGGAGGCAAGGACTCGTGTCAGGTACGGAAAAATTCCTTACGTCAAATAACGAAGAACGTGTTGTTTTTGACGTTTCCCCAGTGCCTTGGTTCCGCTAAACAGGACGAAACTGATCACGGGAAAGAAAAACAAATTACAAAAAGAGAAAAATGTCCTTCAAAGAAACCAAACTTACCATTGCAAAATATTCGACTTTGCAGGAGCGACATTCAAAACTGCAACGTTGAATATGACATTTAGTAAATTATTATATACCAACATTAGGTAACTTTATCTTTGTGAACATACGAGAAGTGACTTTACCTGCTTTGTTAGAACTCTGAAAAAAAAATCTGCAGGGAAATGACACGGTATCAGTTCTGCAATCGATCTTCTAGGTGGTCTCAGTTAACCTTCAATACTAGCAGCAGAACACTTTCCATGAAGTGATTACAATTTTATCTGTTGCAGGAATAATTCAGTAGTTTTCTGATGGAATAACTACATTCTAAGCAGCAGAGACAGTGCTATGCTATAAGAGTTATATTTATAGATACAGAAAAAAAAAAAACCTCAACACGACAAAAATATCCAGTTCTGTTTAGCATTAGGCCTAGTAGATATTTGTTTTTATAACATTTTATATCAACAACCGAAATTACAATAAAATATATCACCGTTTCAGACCCACTTTAATTTACGGTTTCAGGTGTTGCAAGCAAAACATTTTGTGATGTGTGCGCTGCTTAAGTGGACACAACACTTGCTTCGTTGTCACAGCCAATGAGAGGTTAGTGTTAACTATATGTTCGGCTACAGTGATATGAACCAATTATGACCTAGACCAGTAAGACGATTTGCGAATCATTTACCCGCAGGTGAGATCATTGGCCATCGAGCTCCGCAGTGTACAGTACAGACCAAAAATTACCTACACTTGCGTAATGCACACAACTGAGTACATTGGGTCTGAACGAGTCAAGGCTAACCATGTTTGTTATTTTCACATGATTTTTTTTTACTTTACCTTCCTAATTCGCACACTTGAATATAAAAAAAAAAAAAAAAAAAAAAAAAAGGGAAAACTGAATTAGTTAATACAGACGTGCTAAATTTCAATATTTTTTGGCGACAAGTTGTATTGCATTTTGTCTTGTGTTGATGGTCTTCAGTTCGACAAATACATCGGCGCTAAGCTGCGTCAGAGCAATAAAAGGTCGTCAACAGTACTCGGATAACGCAGGCAACCTACAAAGCGATTACTGGACACGCGCGAAGCTATCCGAGAAGGAGGGGAGTGCGAGAAACAATGGTACATATATAAGGTTTCACTGGCACTGAACGCCGCCAGTTACGGAATTCTACCCGCTCAACTCAGAATCATCATGCTGCCAAACTCTCTACTCGTCATGTTCGCAATTTCCTGCGGTGAGTGTAGCGCGTTAGTTCAGAAACTTTCATTCAAGACTGTAACTATTTATAAATGTACCTGTTTTTATTTCTACTCATCATGGGAACTTCAGTTACACGACGTTTTTATACCATAGAGCGTATTATGTATTGGTTTCATAACTTAATGAGTACTAGTTAAAATCTTCGTAAATTATTTACCTTGCATTAATTCAAAAACTGGAAAACACATGAAAAATTGATATACTAGTCTTAGACTGTAAATTTCGGTGTAATATGTATAACTAAGATGACTACTGGCATTTTTGTAAGTGGTATCTGATCAATGGCGTGTCCGGGGGGGGGGGAGAAGATAAGAATGCTTGAAGCCCCCTACCCCAATTGGGGCTTGATTTTACACGGAATAAAATTGGGTTATTCTTAAAACAACCTACACTGTTAATAATGCAGTATTGTCGCATACTTAATTTAATAATCGTAAATTAAAAATAGTATTAAGATAGCTTATCCACTAAGTGCTGACATTTACACTGAAGAGCCAAAAAAACTGGTACACCTGCCTAATATCGTGTAGGGCCCCCGCGAACACGCAGAAATACCGCAAGACGACGTAGCATGAACTCGAATAATGTCTGAAGGTATGCAGGAGGCAGTGGTGGATTTATCAGCAGGCTGAGTAGGCTGGAGCCTAGGGCGGCAGATTTTAGGGGCGGCAAATTTTAGGGGTGGCAAATTTGGGGCCAAATTTTTTCTTTTCTTACAGAAATTAAAAAGATTCATATTTATATACCTAAATGTTATTACGTCCACACAAAAAAATCAACATGTAATATGTTTCACCACTTAGATAAATTTTTCTACAATTTGCGTAGTCGCGTTTGATTGCAGCGCGGAAACGAGTAACATGACCGTTCGCTAAGTGTGTCTGGCCGAACTGACTGCACGAGCGCAGCGCGGCGCGGCCACCGCGGGAGCCGAAGCGGGGTCGTGCTGTTGCAGGCATACGCCGCGTGGTGGCATTGAGTTCCAGAGAGATAGATATAGAGCGGCGGCCGGCGATACAAACGGGCAAGTCCCGTCCCGTATTTACTTTTTCTGGTTGTGTGCTGTAATTTTTCAAAGTGTTTCGTGGGTTGTATGAATAATTTCATAGCATAATATCACTGGTGCGTAGAAACTTATAGCAGGTAAGTAATCATAATATATTACAATAAATCATCCGTAACGAATCAGTTAGACGTGATTTAACTTGATAAATAGCTGTTTCGGAAGCTATGCAAAGAAATTTCGATTTTTTTGTTATATCATACTTAAATAAATTTCTTGTACTTATGTTAGGTAACTATTCAATGTCTTAAGTCTGAACAAAGGATGTACGAGAAATAAAACTCCCAATGTAATCTTTTTTATTTCAGTTCTTGGAATCCAAGAAATTGTTAGAATGAGTGATGGGAGAAAGCGACTTAGTGGAGCTGAGTATAAAAAGAAGGCCAAAATGAAAAAAGAAGAACAAGGACAGATTATCCGTAAAACGATAAAACTTGACAGTTTTTTTAAAAGTGGAAGTGGAAGTAGAGAAGGAAAGACCAGGAACTTCAACATGCACTGACACAATACAATCTGGAAAAGATGAAACGGATTTGAACTCTGCGGCCCAACAACAACAGTAATCTGTTGAACCATCTACTTTTGAAAAAAATGGATATTTATGTTTTTGACATAGAGGCGGTAGAGGAATCATCAATAACTATAACAATTGAAGATGCGTATCAGAATCAGACGTTAAGTAATGACCATGTGCAAACAGTAAATCTAAACCAAGATCCAGCTTTATGGGAAATCAACGATACCTTGAGGGAGATTATCGCAAGGTACGGCTTCGATCAAAACAAGTCTTGTGACTTCTCTAAAAGTGAAAAAATATATGCTAATCAGCGTCGTTTCTTGCCAGTGTGTATCTTCCAAAGAAAAATGAAAAATAATGAAGTGAATGACCGAAACTGGCTGGTTTATTCTGAAAGTAAAATCTCTGTATATTACTGGTCCTGTTTGGCATTCATTCCATTGGAGAATAATACTTAGTTTGAGAACGAAGGATTTAATGACTGGAAAAATGCAGAACACCGAGTAGCTCAGCATGAAAACTCTGCGCGTCATAAATCTAGTATCCTTAGTTTGAAAGTTAGAAGTGAGATTGATGGCCGACTCGATAATTTACTGCATGTCCAGATTGATGAAGAAATTACTTATTGGAGAAACGTTCTGAAGAGGGTTGTTGCCGTAGTGAAGCGACTGTGTTCAACAGGTCTCGCTTTCAGAGGAAAAAATGAAAAGTTCGGTGATCCGCATAACGGAAATTATTGTATGATTTTGGAACTTTTAGCTGAATTCGATCCTTTTTTAGCCAGTCATATTG
The DNA here is from genome assembly GCA_002778355.1 of Clitarchus hookeri. Taxonomy (NCBI): domain Eukaryota; kingdom Metazoa; phylum Arthropoda; class Insecta; order Phasmatodea; family Phasmatidae; genus Clitarchus; species Clitarchus hookeri. The sequence continues at coordinate 47,265 of NQII01001919.1, read as the reverse complement.
AAAGATTTTGGAATCAAGGATGTGAAAGTATCAGTTACTTATCAAAGACCGTTTGCGATGAGTTTATTCTCTTGATGGGTCATAAAATCTTAAAACACATTGGAGACGAGATAAGAAGGGCGAAATATTTTTCCTTAAACATCGATTCAACACCAGATATAGCACATGTGAACCAACACTCCCCTCGTCATTAGATACGTTTTGGAAACAGGCGAACCGTGTGAAAGATTTCTCAAGTTTTTGCCCTGAGTGGGACATAAAGCTGAAGAAATGTTTTCTACCATTATTTCGGAACTCAAAACACTGGGCATAAATATTGAAGACTGTCGTGGACAATCATATGATAATGCCGCGAACATGTCTGGTGTGTACAATGGCTTACAGGCTCAAATTCAAAGCCAAGCACCTTTTGCTTTTTTCGTTCCTTGCTCTGCCCACTCTTTAAATTTAGTGGCAACTGCGGCTGCTGAATCGTACACAGAAGCTTGTCGCTTCTTCATGTTGCTTCAAGTAATCTACGTTTTTTTTTTGCAAGTTCGACACAGCGCTGGCAAAAATTAATGACTGAAATCGGGAAAGGGAAAACGCTAAAGAGAGTAAATCTGACACGTTGATCAGCTAGAGAGGACGCATGTAGAAGTTTGAGAGATTGTTGGCATGAAGTCCTTAAAACATTGGAATCAATCAAGGATGATTGTACCGAAAAGCCTGTAACGCGAAACGAAGCGACGAGAATACTTTTGAATTTAGAAAAACTGGAAACGGCGGTAATGGTTGTTGTGTGGAATGTTTTTTTTGGAAAGAATAAACAAATTGAATGTTTAAATTCAAACTTCTACCGTAGATTTGATCACTGTTGCCGATCTTTACGAATCTCTTTGCAAGTTTTTCGTAGCTGAACGAGAAAATTTTAAGTATTTCGAACAAAAGGCGATGGAATTAAGCGTGTCGAAGCAGTATACAAAAGACACGGGAAAAAGACAACCAAAAAGGAAAAAAAAAAAATGATGAAACACCCGATGAAGAAATGAGAATGACTGCGAGTGATACTTTCAGGGTTAACACATTTCTCGTCCTCATTGATAGACTCGTATCCGAATTAGAAAAACGGCAGGAGGCCTACAACAGGTTCAATGAAAAGTTTTCATTTCTGACCAAAATGAGTAAATTGTCATCATCAACCCTTACGGAAAAAGCCCCTTTCTTGGAAGAAATATATCCTAATGATTTAGAGACTGACTTAGTTCAAGAATGCATTCAATGCCATCTTTCTTCTGAAAGAATTTTGGTAAAACCAGATTCTGGATCATTGAAAAGTCTACCTTCATTCCTGCGAAAACAGAATTTGCAAAACGTTTATCCAAACTTGGATATAGCAGTTCGCATGGCTCTATGTACACCAGCGACAAATTGTTCAGGTGAGAGAAGCTTTTCCTGCTTAAAACGGGTGAAAAATTATCTAAGATCTACCTTAAGCCAAGAAAAGCTAAACGCCATAGCTCTTTTATGCATAGAGTCAGAAATAATGAACAAGCTTTTATACGACGATATAATTGATGATTTTGCCAATAGAGAATCGCGCAAAAAGGTATTTATTGTAAAACATTCATAACTTAATTAATTGAATTTCATCGACATCATCAGCCGGATTGTTACCAGATAATTGAATATATTGTTTTTAAACTGTAAGTAAGCGCAATAAAGATTGTTTAATTACGTTTACCGAATGTACATTATTGTGTAAGTAGTATTGAGGCATACCTTACCCCGCCTTATTAGTAGTACGTGATTGGGCTTTTATTAGCTCAGAAATATACCCAAAAACTATTTCTTGTGCAATCTTTACTAAATCGTTGGGTTGTACAAATAATCTAGAACCTGACACATCGATCCCCTAGTTCGCAATCATACTAATTACGGGCAAAAAAGGTGGTGTAATTAGGACGATAGTGCACAAATCATAAAGTTACAATTTCATTGACAAAAAAGCTGTAATTAATTGTAGAGGTCGGTAGGGGCGGCTAAATTTGAATAGCCTACTGGCGGCAAATGTGTAAATCCGCCACTGGCAGGAGGCAATTTACACAATGAATCCTGCAGGGCAGTCCACAAGTCCATAGGAGTGCGAGGCGGTGGAGATGTCTTCTAAACAGCACGTTGCAAGGCATCCCAAATATGCTCAATAATGTTCATGTCTGGTGATTTAGGTGGCCAATGGAAGTGTCTAAAGTCAGAAGAGTGTTCCTGGAGCCACTCGGACGCAACTCTCGACGTGTGGGGTGTCGCATTGCCCTGCTGGAATTGTCCACCTCAGTCGGAATGCACAATGGACATGAATGGGTGCAGGTGATCGGACAGGATGCTTACGTATCTGTCACCTGTCAGAGTTGTATCTAGACGTATCAGGGATCCCATTTCACGCCAAATGTACACGCCCCATACCATGACAGAGCCTCCACCAGCTTTAAGAGTCCCCTGTTGACATGTAGGGTCCATGGATTCATGAGGATGTCTCCATACCCCTACACGTTCATCGGCCCGATACAATTTTAAACGAGACTCGTCAGACCAGGCAACGTGTTTCCAGTAATCAACAGTCCAATGGCGGTGTTGGCGGGCCCAGGTGAGGCCCAGGCGAGGCGTAAAGCTTTGTGTCGTGCAGTCAACAACGGTACACGAGTGGGCCTTTGGCTCCGAAAGCCCATATCAATGATGTTCCTTTGAATAGTTCGCACGCCGGCACTTGTTGATTCCCAGCATTGAAATCTGCACCAATTTGAGAAAGGGTTGCGTGCCTGTCACGTTTAATGATTCTCGTCAGTCGTCGTTTGTCCCGTTCGTTCACGATATTTTTCCGGCCGCAGCGATGTCGAAGATTTTATGTTTTACCGGATTCCCGATATTCACACTACACTCGTGAAATGGTCGTACGCGAAAATTTTATCGCTACCTCGGAGATACTATGTCCCATTTCTTGTGCGCCGACTATAACACCACGTTCAAACTCACTTAAATCTTGATAACCTGCCGATGTAGCAGCAGTAACCGATCTAGCAACTTTGCAAGACGCTTGTTGTCTTATATAGGCGCTGCCGACAGCATTGCGTTACTCTGATTGGTTCCCTACCTGTGTTATTTGCACAGGCACGCCTATACCAGTTTTTTTTTTGGCTCTCCAGTGTATATGTACAATAAAAACATAATGCTAAACGCTGACTAGTCTCCGGAAGGATAGACATTTTTTGCATCCTTTTCGTTAGAGGGCACCAAGAAAGAAAGTATATTTATATTAAAACATTATGTATTTGAGTTCTGGTCACCGTTTGTTGGACGTGGCGGCAAACTGAAGGGGTCGATATGTGCAGTAATTCATATAAGCAAAAAGGAAATTTCAGACTCGCATACAGTTCTAACCTGCATGCTTTTTGTCACGACGCACCTCCAAAGCGGCGCTAAAACGGTTTTTATTCGAACACTATTAAAACTCCGAATTACATTTTGACAAATGCCAATTTAAGCAACGTGTGTTTAATTTAACTAAAGGACATTGCAGATAATTTTTTTTAAATAAATAACTACGCCACACTGTAAAACTTTGCATCACACAGCTGCTGATGGTTATAAATAGTTGAAGAAGTTTTAATTTAGTGCATTTATTGCACATTTTTTGCGTTTAATTAACTCAGCTTATTTCAGCTGAACGGTTATCAGGATGTCCCAAGCTATATTACGTATTATTCTATGTAAAGGAAAGGCCAGCTTTAACGTACGCATACGGAGGAAAAAAAGCAAAAAAGCTTTAACTGATATCAATGGCAATATTTCTTATTATTCTCAGATGTTCATTAAAAAGGTATTTTAGAAAGGTTCGTCGGGTTCACTGAGATGCGCACGCATTTTGATTTACTTTCGTACACTGCGCGCGGTGGTGTAGTGGTAAACCATTAAACTCTCATTCGGGAGGACGCGCGTTCGATTAAATGTTCAGCCGTCCTGTGTTTGGTTTTTCTTGGTTTTTAGCAATCACTCCAGGCGAATACTGGGATGGTTCCTCACTACAGGACATAACCTATTCATTCCCATTTATACTTCTCTGAGCAACTTACTCCGTGTGTAAATGTGACGTTAAGCCCAACCATTCAACCTACCGACGTTTAAGGTGCATATACACGGGCAAGTTTTCTATCGCTAGTCGACCATAATCGCTGCTGCAAGTGCTTCCCGCTCGCGTATTTACCCCGGCAAGTTGACTATGGTAAATCGACTATAATCGCTGCTGCAAGTGCTTCGCGCTCGCGTATGTACTCCGGCTAGTTGAATATCGCAAGTGCACGCGGTCTTGGTGGCAAGCAGGCTGGTGACTGTCTCTCGGGAAGTACTTGCATCTATCCGTGATTAGTTCGTACAGCACTTTCACTTGTTGAGGGAAGTTGGTTGCCGCAGCACAGCGAGGCTAGCGGAAAGCGTGAGTGATTACGTGAAGAAATTGTAATACTTATTTAATTATTTGAGGAGTCACCTTGTCTGTGGGACAACCTGATTGACGAATATCGTAATCGTGAGAAGATGGCGGCAATATTGGAAGTAATTCTAAAAAAAATATTCGGAACTACATTTTCAAAAGTACAATTCGAAAACACAGGTATGTGAATTAAAATAATGTTGTATTAATGTAGAACTATTGGACATGTATGTCCTTCATATTCGTTTAGTTATAAAAACATAGCTGCTGATCGCAAAAAACGGGTCTATATCTAAGATGACTAATGAATGTGATACTAAAATATTAATAGAATCAAATAACTATGATTGCATTAATACAATACACAGTAGAACAACATTTAAGAATTATTGCATTAACTTTACATGTTAATCAATAACTGCAAAAAGGGAAGAAAAGAAGAGTGGACGTGCATTAGAAGAAAACTACACATCAAAATGGCCTGTTTTCAACCTAATGCAATTCGTCTTCTCCTGTGTGTACGCAAGAGAGACGGTTACTAACGTGGTTAGTTAAATGTTCATGCGCCTTTATTAGAGAAACGATTAGCTGACAATATGCTGATATTGCCAGGTAATTTCAGCCGTAGTCGTCATCAAGTATTTTTTTTTTATTGCATCCCTTACATCCTTCTATGAAGTTCTCATATTCTGACAAGCTCCTCCTTGCAATGAAAAAAATGTATTTGTCGGGAAACCATCCTCACGCCAGTCACCAGGCTGTGTTGCGCAAGTCATCTGTACTCTCTGTCACGTCATCTGTACTCTCTGTCACGTCATCTGTACTCTCTGTCACGCCATCTGTACTCTCTGTCACGTCATCTGTACTCTCTGCCACGCTATCTGTACTCTCTGTCACGCCATCTGTACTCTCTGTCACCTCATCTGTTCTCTCTGTCACGTCATCTGTACTCTCTGTCACGCCATCTGTACTCTCTGTCACGTCATCTGTACTCTCTGTCACGTCATTTGCACTCTCTGTCACGTCATCTGTACTCTCTGTCACGTCATCTGTACTCTCTGTCACGTCATCTGTACGCTGTCGACAGATCCACGGCAGAGGTATGTCGCGCGTGACGCATTTGAAAGTAAGACATTGTGAAGCACGCATATGGCGATAACACTATAATCGGCAGTGGACGGAGATTAGTTCATGGGCTTCCGTAATACCCTGAATTTGTTGCAAATTAATCCAAATGCATTTTCAGAAATATGTGGTGCACGTGACATCCTATAATTAAATATGCGGTTCGGAGCGGGTTGGCCCCAAAGAGCAATTAGCTAACACTCCGCCATTTGATATCCTCCCATTGCAGCCTACATCGACATACGTAAACCTGTACTCGGCGTCCACTACTGGTAGAAGAACGATTCTGTGCGATCACTTATAGTTGTAGTAATAACTTCCACTATCGTTAAGCGCCTGTGTTATTAATGCTTTCCATCCATTGCTCCTATACAATGGGGGACGTTCCGGCGTTCTTAAAATTTCTTAACTTGTTCCAAACATTATTCTCTTGTAGCAACTAACTGCAAAAAAAAAAATAAAAAATAAACATGAATGTAAATGTTAAAAACATTCGCCAATTAAGTTTTGTTCTGTCTCACACACAAATGATTGTAGACCGAATAAATTCATTTACAAACAACATATTTTCTGCTTAAAAAAATATTAGTGAAACAAACCTAAACCCTATACAAAGACGCGTATGCGATAGCGAACGTTGTAAAAATTATTATTAAATAAATAAAGCTTCACAGCTTCCATAAAGATTACACAGTTTCTTGTATGTTGGTTACGTAGTACAGTAAACACTATAACTATATTTAGCAGGAAGTAGGCGGCTATTGAAGAATCTTTTGCGCGTGGATATCAGGCAAAAACTCTCAATGTATTGCTATGATATTATGGAATTGATATGTCAATATACACTAATTTTAGTTTTGCTTTTACGGACATGTGACAAGCGGCTTCAATAAAAGTATCACCCACTCCAACACGAAAAACGTCTACAGTAAGTTCCTGTATGTCGTAGAAAATGTAAACATTGAATTATTGCTGGGAAAACGTATTACACATTAGTAAAAAATACAATTAGAAATATTAAATAATTTAACATTTTTGATCGTTACATTCAGCTTATGTGTTTTTAATACCCGCATCAACCAATTTCCATAGACAACACTGATCGATTAATTTTATACGTTCTTTTCAAGTTGTGAGCGATGTACCAATATGTGAAGAAGAATTACAAGAAAACAAAGAAGAAAGTAGTCGCAACTCTACAGCACCACGTGCGCGTAAAAGTAAACAGCAAAGTGCATCTTTATCTGCAGATGACGTCATATTGCAAAAGGCAGTAAGTATAATGAACAAACTACCTGATGAGTATGACACATTTGGAGATTATGTTGCTATGGAAATTCGCGGTTTAAGTTCGTAATTGCTAAGAAAGAAACTCATGCTTACCATTCGGAATGCTATAGTTGATGTCACAGACGAAGATCCAGACGAAGGTCCAGTAAAAGTAAAGTTTCCCCTTAAACAACTCCATCTCCCTCTGTTCCATTCTGTTTCACACACAGTCACAACAAACAGCCACGTCTCCAGGGTTTCTCATTATATAAACACCTACGAAAATCATGACAAAAAATAAAGTTCACATTAAATTAATTATGGTTTTCTAGATGGTGTCCAAAAATGAATAGCATTAAGTGCTGGCTTTCTAAAAGCTTTGTAAAGAAGTACATTGAGAAATTGACAATAAAGTTTATATTAAGGAAAAAGTGTTCTTTCTTACCTGTAGATAATATCTCAAGCAGTCGAAAATAATCTTCGTCACTTCTTTGACTAATCTTCTAATAGTACATGGAGTAATACGAAATACATAATGCAGCCTGTTGTACGCATCACCCGTATCACATTTATGAACAATGGGTTGTTAAAAAATAACTGAAGCAGGGTACAATTAATGGAATAAGTAACTAGTAATTTTCATATCCACGTACCTGCTGCTAAAAATCGAAGTGTGACTAAGACACGTTAGTGAACAGAAATCGCCTTCTTCATTGATGTATCCCTCTTGGCTATAGGTGGGCCAATTCTATTAATGAGAAGTTGGGCTTGTACGTCAGACATCATCGTAATGTTCTTGCACTGTTGTGTATCTTCAATCTGCATCGGTTTTTTTAGATTTGAGTATGCTCCTAACCTACCACGCCTATTTATCCACTCTCTTACCCAACATGTCATTTTTTGTTTTTTTTTCTACTCCTTCAGACATCNGCACTGTTGTGTATCTTCAATTTGCGTCGGTTTATTAGATTTGAGTATGCTCCTAACCTACCACGCCTATTTATCCACTCTCTTACCCAACATGTCATTTTTTGTTTTTTTTTTTCCTACTCCTTCAGACATCCTGAAACCGCCACGGAGGCAGCGAGTTTTACTTGCTGCTTCCGAGCCATTGCTAGAAATGTGTGGGTGTTTACACGAGCCCAGGCAAGATCTCGCTCGGTAAGTTCTCGCCGTCACTCACCAGCATGACGACTTGCGCTACGAACCTGTACACGTGGACATACCACGACAAGTCACTCGGACTACTTGTTGGCCAGGGATACTTGCGCGTGTGCACGCGNACATACCACGACAAGTCACTCGGACTACTTGTTGGCCAGGGATACTTGCGCGTGTGCACGCGCCGTTAGTTTCCTACGCAAGGAGGCCCCAATCCAGTGCAGTGAAAGTGATTGAGATGGACGGGTGGTGTGTTCCCCGAAAGAAACCATTGGCACTGTGAAGGCATACGTGCGTACTGCGTCGGTTGCAAAAACACGCCACCAATCCGTGCGCTTTGGACAACAAACACAGTCATTTAGTATACGAGTGTGTCGGAATTACAGCGCGGTAAAAGAAGAAAATTATTCTCAAACAATGTATTATGTCTGGGTGCGTATTTCTGTTACTCTCCTCACGGACTCGGAATCTTATCTTAAAACACATTTTAATATTATCTTAAACTTAATATTTCATGGAAGGGTTATTTTTATTAACTGCTTAAATTTACGAATCTTAAATAACCAGTGAAAACCAGTAAGTGAGCTTATACGATTGAAAACTTAAGTAGTAAGCAATATGATTTCACCGTGAGCAGTAACCTCACAGAACATCAGTATACACAATATCTATTTATTGATCTATGCCTGCCACTAAAAACAAGTGCATAAACCAAAATGCAATAAAATGAACACCTATTTCCATTTAAAATTCAAACAACATCTTTTAAAGATAAGTTTTTATTGTGTACTTAATTTTGTTAGGTTAGTGCTCTCTGCCAAATCCTACTGCTAACNCATCTTTTAAAGATAAGTTTTTATTGTGTACTTAATTTTGTTAGGTTAGTGCTCTCTGCCAAATCCTACTGCTAACGGCCTAAGTTTTTAAATGTGTAAACCCTTTAAAATATATATAAGACGAAACCTAGTTTGCATTTCTGTTAACCATTTTCATAATGTCTGAAAAAAAATTTATGTCATGAACCGCTAAATACGTCATAAATACGTATTTATATAACATTTTACTCAATCGATACTAAAATATTTGTTACAAAATTTGCATTATAATAATTAATGATATTATGCTAAAACACGTGCTGATATTAATAACTGGTTATGAAACATAAGCAGCAAATTTTTTAGAGACATTCTATAGTTGTTTGTAACTCTTATAAAAATAAATCATTAAATAGTTCTATAGCGTCTGTGGCCCCTGTGTTGGAAAAGGTCTGGTTAATAAATTATTTTTAATAACGCAATGGTATTTAATCAAACATAAATAAATCGACGTAACCATATGACACCATAAAACAAACAACACTTAAATAATAACTGCTCCGTTTACTACCGGAAACCACTTTCACTGAAGCTAAAGTTCATCGTGTCGGCGATTACATTACTCGGAAATTAATTGCGCAGAAGAAACTTGGGCGATCAGTTACATCATTACCTTATATTCTTTCTTTACCTATATTGTGCTCTTATCAGTTTTAATTTTCTGATAGCGTCGACAATTTACTGCCTTTGATTTTCTTTCTTCTGGAAGCCTTGGTATTTTTCCGTTTGATTAGCACGATTGTTCTAGGAAATGTTCATCGCAGCGTTTTGTTCCCGCTTTATGTTATTTCCCTTGAAAATTCACTGCAGTTTCATGTTAATCATGGGGCCGCTGTGGCGTAGCGGCTAGAGCGCTCGCCTCCCAACTAAGCNCAAATTCACTGCAGTTTCATGTTAATCATGGGGCCGCTGTGGCGTAGCGGCTAGAGCGCTCGCCTCCCAACTAAGCGAACCGGGTTCGACTCCCGGTGGGGTCACTCCCTGGTTTCGCAAGTGAGAATCGTGCCTGACGATACAGGTGGTAGCAAGGTATTATCGGATATCTTCCATTTCCTCCGCTCTTGCATTCCGGTGCTGCTCGGTTTCCACCTCGTTTCACCCTCGTCGTTCTTAAGAGCCGATCAAACATCTACACTCCATTCCGCGTTGACTAGTCCAGCCGACCCTGTAGCGAGATGGCTACACAAAGGCTCACTGTGCGACAAGCTCCAGGTTCTAGTCCCGAGCAAAGCAAGGGTGTCATTTCTTGGTCGTATTGATGATTCACGTATTAGTAACCAGACACTTTTGAAAAATTGAGAAAAAGGTGAAAAATATAACAAGGCGGCTAAAATAACGGTTTCACCACACGGCGATATGGGTTCTGTTCCCGACGTGTCCCCTCCTAAATTTTAGCATATTGGGAACAAAACGGACGTTGCAAATGGTCAGATGTGTTTTCTTGGGGTGCTTCGTTTGTGCCGTCGTTATTTTCCATCGCTGCTACATTTACATATCATTTCATCCTCGTGAACGCTAAGGACCCCGTAGTTAAACGACCTCCAAATTTCTCAACTAGGAGAAACCGTCAACTTTTCTTTCACGCGAGTAGATACAGATTCTACTATACATTTGTAATGCTCTAATCAAGCGGCAGTTTGTCTGACAGTTTCCTTGTGTAGTTTTCCATCCCCGTCCCAGGGAAACGGGGTAACAGTTTCTTATGTCTTTGAAGTCCGTATATTTTTGTAATCCAACATAGAAAAACTGAGGAAGCGGCGTCATATATTAAAATTTTTGCAACCTTTGTGAACAAATATTTTGCTGGAAGCAATGACATGAAAATTAGGACAGTATAAATAACTCAAAATGCGGCACACTAGTAATTTTTTACTCATAAAATTAGTAAAAACAATTGTGTATAAATGCTTTATCTTGGTTTTTCTATATTTGACGACAATATATAAGTGTAGAATATTGTTAGCCTATATTTTATAGCATTAATTTATGAGCCATAGAATCTTAATAATAACCTTCATAATAACTCATATGCTAGAGGAGGTACAAAATAGACTCGGTGTTTGAAATAAAATAAATTGCATAACTCATAGGGGTAAGATATGCATCACTGAAATTAAATAAAAAAATATAAGTCGGTATCAGTATGAATTTTGAACGCCTTATCTCTTTTAGCGAAATAAGTTCAAACAAAATTTGAAACCGTTATGGAATGTGAAAGCATTTATATATTCTCCCTAGAAAACAATTTAAAAAAAAACAGTTCAACGATTTATAGTCGTCAAAGATTTCTTCAAAGCAGGTTTATGTTGGTTTTACGTTTTTGGTTTCTTCTATCAGTTCGTCGTGTTTTCTTCCACCGACAGTAAAGTGTAACATTTCCAGTGAAATTGTGTCTTCAATTTAAAATTTTGATCAAGTGATACGTTACAGCAAATTGAAACTGAAATATATTCTTATTTCAATGCGTGTAAATCAAAGGGTATAATATTTAAGTTGCCACTAGTTCAAATACTACGCTACTAATAAAACCAATTACTCTAAACTACTGAAGTCAATATTTTCGTTAAAAAATTTCCTGTTGCGATCATAAATGTTTTTAAAGGTTGCTTCAACAACTGCTTAGTTAACTATACCAGCCATAATAACACATTTCAACACCAATACGAGTGAGGGATATTAATACTGATTTTTTTTTAGTTTATAGTGTTCAGTCACTCGTCTTGCTTTGAGCACAATACAATAATTTCAGCCAGAAAATGCATCAGACTTCGGTTATAAGCTTCTGCCGGAAGAGGATACGAAAACTGGATTATAACGACAGACTTGCGAAATTTTTGAAAACACAGACACTGTATTGGTGTTTTATGAAAAAATGAAGACTACGCGTATATATTGACGTGTCCAAATAGCGTGTCGATGAAATGTATTAGATCTATAACTCGAAAGTATTGCTGATATGTGCAGAAGAGTTGTTTCTACGAGTAATTATCAATTTCGGTTTTTGAAAGCATTATAATTATTTATGAAAATACACGAGAAAAACAGAAATATCGGATATTATAAAAATTTACTAAAAGTGTGGCGAAAAGTGGGATAACATTCTGAACAATGGCGGATGGAGTCGCAAAGTATTCCACCCAGTGTTTGCTGTTTTTGTACGTGGTTTTTTCCTGTAGTACGCATCTATCATTAAAGTATACGCTACTCACGGTTAACTGAGCACCTTCGAAATCAACCTTTGGACAAAGTCACTGACACTACCTGAATGTATTTAAACGGGCACATTGACTAGCAAGCGATTAGTAAAGTTGGTAATAATGGAGGGTATGTAATACAACGTCTAAACGGTGAATTAGAAGTGTTTGTATAGCATTTGTCAGTATTGAAATTATTAGTTTTGCTTTCTGTTTTTTTAATGCATCCAAGTTTAAAAGTTACAAATTTGCAAAATATTAATTTTTCTAGTAGTTTCACAGGTTGACTTGACTTACCCACGAATAAAATGATCAGACCCATGACAATGTTAGTTTTACGTATGGCAGAAGAATATGCAATACGAATACAAATATATACTACGCAGGGACGTAAATGTGTTCAGTTTACCGTAAACAACCTATAGAAGAAGAGTAGCTTCCAATGCATCACTGCACCTGACTGACAGACCCTACGAAAAATTGCCATATAAGTTCTATCTATGTTGCATATGAAAGAAGAATGCATATATTTTGTAACTTTGTAAAATACTTTCTTAGAATTTACATACTTAAATAATGATCATTTAATTATAAAATAGTCTATTTTTACTCCCAATTCAAACGTATTTACATTCTGAATACTTCAAAAAGTACAAAATTAAAAAAAACTTGATTCCAGCAAAACCATTATTAAAATTACTCGGGTTAAATGTGGTAAAAGTTTAGTGGCAATATTTACAAGAAAACAAATAATTCATTTTATGCACGAGTATTTCAGTTATAAAAATTGTAATTTTCGTGGCTGAAATGGATGTGCTTAAGGTCAAGTATTCAATTGTAAATATTATTATTAATATTTTATTTACATGCAACGTGGTTGTTTTGCTTGATTTTGCCAGGTTTAACCACAACGTACTGTTGTCATTATACTTGTTTCCAGTCTAATTACAACAGTACGTTGCCCCCCTCCCAAATTATTAATGGAGTGATCACCAATTAATGCTAAATATATGTCATCGACCATGTTGAGAATAATGTCGTGTACTCGAGAAGAAAATGCCCATGTGAGATGTCGGCTCAGATGTTCTTGCCACTGCCTGTCATGCGATATTTTCCTTCAAAAACTTACTTATTTCGTTTATGAACAAAATATTGGATAATGTTGGTCATACATAAAAGTACCTGCAAATAAATCGGATTGGCTCGGAGAAGAGGAAAATAAAAGTGAAAGCGCTGAACTCATTTTGTGAAGCAATTCGAAATGTTGGTGCAGATTGAACTCTTGTAAGCAACTAATAGGGCAAGGTAGCGTAATTCCGTGGTAGTCCTTATCCCGTGATACCTTTTATTCTGGCGTCTAATGGACTAGGGGGCGGCAGTAGTTGCGTGAAAACTCAACAGATAGCGTCGAATGTTCTCTTTCGAAGGTACGCAACGACAATTCGCTCGCGCGTTTTTTTCTCAGATGGTGTGCAGTTCTTAAAAGCAGTAAGTGTTTTGCAACCTTATTTGCGTCTTTTCTTCAACTTCATAGTAAATGTTGCAATACAAAGGTAAATACACATATACTTACCTTATAACTAAAAGTATTTCGTACTGGAATATGTAAGTGTAAATTGTATAAGTAAAGTTTTACAAGTAAACTGCTTCATAAAACTATATAAGCTCTCATGTTTTTTTTTTTTTTTTCGTTAAGTGCGCATAACATGAGGGCCCCGAAAAACCAATAAACTAATGGTGTGCGAGTTTTTCATTAACAATTACTTAACCAGGGCCAATTTTTAACCTGAAACATGTTAAGATGTTTGTAATTACACAAAATATTTTAGTTATATTCCCTGAACCACTGGACGTAATTATCCCCGCTTCCTTAAAATCAGCTTGGAGAAATGAACTTGAGAAATGTATGAGACGAAATCCAGGAAAGTCGTCCACTCGGTATGACTTCCATTCGCTATACAATCCTTCACACGAAAAGGTTTTTACGCCACAAATAATTAAAGCTGGTTTTCGGAAAACCGGGATATTCGCATTCAACAGCAATGCCATCGCTCCTGAGGCAACAGCTCTCTCTCTCTGGTTTCCGACAGAAGTTACAGTAAAGGCGTAGAACAACACATTTCGCATGAGCCTCTCTTAGGCATTCCTACTTGTGAGTCACCCAATGTGCGCACCTCGCAGTAAATCACAATCTGCCAAGCTGAACACAATTTCACCAACATTAAACTCTGATGCTGCTCCATCTTGTAGTCATGGTTCCACTCCATACTGTAGGAAAGTTCAAGAGAAGAGAAAACTACGCAAGAAAAAGCAGTGTCACAAAGTTGGAGCCATTCTCACAGCAAATGACACTGACCTTGGTTTATCATGTAGACCTAGGCCAATGTGCAGTGCCAGACCAATGTCAAGTGGTGACAGCGACGATGATTCATTGTGTTCTGTTTGTGGACATAATCATGCATCCGATGTAAAAAATAACATAGGTGCTAAGTGGATTCAATGCTGTTTTTGTCTGCAATGGCATCACTATGATTGTGAGGATATTGATGATGAATTTGATGACGATGTCTACATGTGTTCTCAGTGTGAAGATGAATAAGCCTAGGATATTCACTTGTTGAAAGTCTACTTTTGACCATAATAAGTGAATAAGCAACATGCAATTTATGTAAAGTTTTCCTTTGTGTATTATAAATATACAACCAATGACAAAATCATAAAAGTGGTGTTAAATGTACTTGTTGTTTTTGATTTGTTAGAGTATCACGGAATTACAGTACAGTATCTCGGAATTAGGATACCACTATCACGGAATAAAGGCACTTGTCACAGATTTAGGACCCTATGTTACAATTAATGAAAAAATATATATATCATTGTTTTTAGTTTTAGAAATGGTCGGAAACTTCTTTAACTCGCTAGTCATAGAATAGGCTTAACATAAAACAATTTAACATGCACATAGTCTTACAGAAATTGTACCGAATTACTTCAAAAATTATTTATCATGGAATAAGACAACCTTACCGTATGTATGTGGCAAAATGGATATTCCAAACAAATAAAAAGGGAACGTCAAAATTAAAAAAAAATATTATATCAGGAGAGAAAGCTATGGATGCTCAGCTGGCTCTGAAACAAGAGTAAAAATATGCTGTAAAAAGTTTTTTTAAACCAACTTTTAATTAAAATTCATTAATAAGGTAAAAAAAATTGACATCGGCATAAATGTTTGTGTTGGAAAATTTTAGTAATATTATTAAGAATAAAATCATGAGGCGTCAATATTGATTTTATTACTAAAAATATTCATACAAATTTTTTTAGAAAAGTGATACACGGTAGGACACCCATATTCCATGTTGTGAAAGTAAATATATAGACTTCTATTTTTAAAAGCCATTCTTGAAGATGGCTGCCATCTTCAGTAATTTTATGCCAAAGACATTTTAATTACCGGAAGTACTAATGAANTCATTTTATGTCAAGAACATGTTAATTACCGGAAGTACTAATGAAATAAAAACATGTTAATATTTACGTTACTGGATGGTAGTAGTATTTAATTTCTGGTTTTTATTAATAGTTTTGTTGTGATGAAAACTGTAGTGCACAGAATATGTCATTGTGGTGGATAAATACGTATACCATAGCCACAACAATGAGTTCTCATTTTATTCTCTCGCAATATGAACTGTTTTACTGAAATCGGATAGGTATATAATATTTCTTGGAGGCTGTATCGATTAGTTTCGAATTTACTTTCCAGAAAAAATAGAAAGGTAGTTTTATTCAATTTGATTGAGAACATTATAATTCATCAATTCAGTCTATCCTGAGATCTAACCAGAATAACAGTCAAGACATAACCATGTAGTTCAGTAAATAATGTATTAACGCTTAAATGTTTGTTTTTAGTAATACAAAATAATTTTTCTAAAACAGTGATTTAAGCAAAAATATATTTAAAAAAAATTTAAAACATCTTAATATAAGCTTGGTATTACAAAAATTTGTGTACAAAATATTATTTTATTCTTTTTGGTATTTGAAACTAAAAAGTGGACATACATTCTTATTCACACCCTACTACTGCATAATTAGTTATCAACAAACAAGGGTTTTATGATTTTTTATCCTTCACACTAAAAAGAAGGCATACCAAATTCCTTTTCTTTCTCGCACCTAAAACTCTCGTGGCAAGTTGTCAGGTTTTTTCCTTAACCTACACTAATTCTACGTGTTCAGTGCACGTCTGAGGTAGGGACCGGAGCTAAATGAGTGCTAGGGCTGAGCCACTTACGCCTGCAGGGGAGGTAATTCCTGCAAGGAGGCATGCATCGTGGCAGAGAGGGATTGGGTAACCACGACTGCAGTTTGGGCCATGAGTACCTCCACAGGTGTACCTACAGTTACCCTATAACCAAGAAGAGAAAGGGAAAAACCGGCATAGGCACCGTAAAAGCCCTTTCGACAAAAAAAAAAAAAAGAATCCGAATTCATTGCATGGATTAGTNAAAAAAAAAGAATCCGAATTCATTGCATGGATTAGTAGAAAACGCTGCAGGAGATAGATATGTAGGAACCATGTTCTTTATTAGTATGTAGAGAAGTACTGAGAGAGGGGAGGGGGCGGGATCTTATTTGTTTCCATTGTGAAGGTTGGCGCTGGCTTAACCAGAGTGGCGTGGAAACCACTCCAATNGGGGGCGGGATCTTATTTGTTTCCATTGTGAAGGTTGGCGCTGGCTTAACCAGAGTGGCGTGGAAACCACTCCAATGGGGTGGCAAGTTGCCAACGAACGCGCATTTCTTGAGTTCTGCCGTCCGCCTGCCTTGCCTTTTGTGCCGACCGACTTCGTCGATCTTCGAAGGCCCACCCAGCAGTGGGTGAAGTTACCGGCCTTTCCGTCATATATTCATCTAAACGAAATACAATTTGATGCTAAGTTGTTACAGCGTGCACATATGTACAAGTGTTCTGCAACACAAAGAGAAAGAGAGAGACGTGGAAATAATGTATTGTGGTCGGTACAGCGTTTGTGTCCAAGGTTTCACGTCGGTCGGATATGTGGAAGTGGGTAGAATCAGCGAGTAATATTTTGCTTATAAAAGACAGAATAAATGTGAAACAGCAAACGATTCATGAGAATATTGCTTTGTCTTTGAAACAACGTTTGTGTGCAAAGTACAGGATGCGCGCCTCTAAAAGTGCTTGGCAGTAAAGAGGAAAAAGAGAGTAAAAAAAGAGAGAAAGGACATGAANTACAGGATGCGCGCCTCTAAAAGTGCTTGGCAGTAAAGAGGAAAAAGAGAGTAAAAAAAGAGAGAAAGGACATGAAAATGTTGTGCTATGAAAGGACGTAACTTTGCGTGGAAAGTTTTATGTCGATCGNAAAAAAGAGAGAAAGGACATGAAAATGTTGTGCTATGAAAGGACGTAACTTTGCGTGGAAAGTTTTATGTCGATCGATATGTGGAAGTGGGTCAAAATGAGCTCACACGATTTCACCATAACTAACAAGTGAAGCTAAACTAAAGATTTTAAAGAGAGCCTTGTCTAAATGTATCGATAATTTCTGCGCAGGATGAGAGACATTTTCAAACAATGGCGAAAAAATACCATTGGTACTCGACACAGTTTGACTAACGCAACAAAGGAATCTAAGTACTCTTTCGAAACCTTACCTAATATTTGATGAATTATCATTATTGAAGAAACCATTACTGATTTGTAGATTTATGAGGCCATGGCCAGCAGCTAAAGCGATAAAAAAAANTTATCATTATTGAAGAAACCATTACTGATTTGTAGATTTATGAGGCCATGGCCAGCAGCTAAAGCGATAAAAAAAACATTAAGATTCTTTGCCAACTGGCTACCAGCATTGGCATTGTTAGACCACCTTCGCAACGTAATTTTGTTTTTCCTTCGGATCATGCACTCTTTGCCATAAAAATTTGAGGACCTAGAGAAAAGCATTGGATAAAAAGAACATTAATTAGTGTGATGATAAAGACGAAATAAATAATTTATTACAATATTATTGCATAAGACAAACATCCTCCCACTCACGACACTGAAAAACGGCTTTTTAATACGTATGTTCGTAAGCATAGATTGCTTGAAACTGGCTACTGGGCAATCGACGAAGAATGGCAGGCAGCAGAATCGGCGGCAGGATACGCCTTCACCATATCACTGTGCATTCAGCGACCTCCGTACAACTGCTAGTGGCGAATGAGGCTCTGGGAACGAATGCCACTGCAAAGTGAGGCAGAAGCTGCAGCGCTCATTTGTAATCCTCCACATTCTGGCGCGGTGGTCTCTGGTCATCCATTACAAAAGAACAGCGCCATTCGCCACAAAAGACATTTGATAGCAGTTGGTTGCATCCCACGTTGCTATCAGATCATATTACTGGACGGGAACACATTTTTTTTGTAGTCAGACTATTCGCCTTCCACCACGACGAACCGAGTTCGATTCCCGTCGAGGGCACCCAGATACTTATGTTGGAAATGTGGCGAACGTTACCGTTTGCCAGCGAGTTTCCTAGGAGAATTCCCGTTTCCCCTGCCTTTACATTCCGCAGCTACTCCATCTTCACTTCATATCAACCTAGACCTCACTGTTAAGCGCCGGTCAAACCTGTCAAATCAAATAAAATCTCGCATGACGGAAAACTAATGGAAAATTTTGAAGTGTCGATGACGGATCATGCAAAGATCGTCAAAATCGCATATTTTTCTATGTTTGCATCTGAAAGTACTTCTGGTTGAAGTACGGTGATTTAGAGACGCTGCTGCATTTTGTTGGATGCTGGACGAGGGATCGATTTGCTCTTTTGGTGCCTCTGTGACAATCAAACTGTTCTTCCTCCAAGTGGTCCGAGGAAGTCACCCAGAACCGTTTCGCCGTGGAATGGTACCTACAAGTGCTCATTGCTCCCAAAACGATTTTTCTGTGAATCTCGAATTGCTTAAATAATGGGCAAGATTGCGCGTTGACCACCTTCCCTCTCACAACCTATACGTTAATATCTTCCAAACATATGTGCATGCGCCATCGTATAAAACATAATGGTTTACATATATTCCATCGATGTGCCAGTTGCGAGACGTACTTACGGGCAAACACGTGCTGTCTGATGACAACCGACGAAAATAAGTGTCAACTAATGCGTGTGTGCTGAACTACGTCCATTCAAATGTGATTCCACATTTGGGAGGTGATTACTCTTACGTTTCTTTCTTCATTTTCAATGTTAGTGCCACATATTCCATGACTAACACCCAATAACAACCCTCGTAAGATTTTCAACCTGAGCCTAATTTGATCGTAGTGGCGTTATTTGCCCCAAAAGGTAGGCTAAACATGCGATTTCTAGGAAACATATAACTGCGCTTTAGTCTTTGCCAGAATGTCGAGCGAGTAACTGCACAGCAGTACATTTGACGACCCTTCCCAAAAAACTGTTAGCGAAAGTTGAAATTAACCCCTGAATATTTTGGTTCTGTGTGGTTAAGTTAAATAGGGAGAAGCAGTTTACAAAATCATGTCCGATTCCCGAGTAGTGCATAACTGTGTTATCTAACCTGGCAATCGACTACAACGTGAAAAGGGGGGATCGTTAAGTATACCCAATGATAACATACCGGGTATATGTAAGGAAAGTAGATTTTAATGAAGTATATAAAATTTCAATAAACTCACTAATATAAGTTAGTTTTAATGCAAGTAGCAGAAGCAGCATCCACATTTTGAAAATGAATTGCTGTTTTTAAAAACAAACTTTCGGTAAAATAACTTTTTTTTTTCGATTTCGAAGACAACAATTTTTTTGAGGAACGTTTACTTTATTGCCGTATCGTGGGCACTTCTTCTCATATAAAAAACAATTATCGGAAATGTTGCCGTGCGACAGTATCGTTGAACACTGTACAAATTGCTGTGAAGAAAAAACTCATCATTTCATAATATAAAGGTAAGTGCCATATTCTATTACATATTCACTAGTGTTGTTTCAAGGTTAAGGTTAGCTATGATTCACCTAGTAGGTGTGAAAACATTACGTGATTGTAACTCTTTTCCATCTAGATCTTCCCTTTTACGGGGTTTACAAAAATGGAGTGATATAAAGATAGTAAATTAGGTCAAAATTATACTCCCATTTTGAATACTTACTAGGTAGATATTTTTTTGAAAGTGAAATTCAACTTTTTTATTTGCCACAATTTGATTACAAATCACACAACCTTCGTGGCCGAGGATGCAAAGACTTTACCGTCTGATCAAGAAATTCTCAGCTAGACTGCAGATGTGGCATCGTCAATCATGTCGGCTTGCTATGGATTTTTTTTCATAATGGGCAAATCATTATGTATAGCAACACTCGGGTGGGATACATTAGGCATATTAACAGAGTATAACAGGTCAACAACATTGTTCTCCTACAATGTTGTATTCACAAGTTACTGTATCCACCGCATTTTTGTGTCTATCGTAGAACGATGATCACATTTGTTGCTTCCACATGTGATAACACTATAACACCATCCTACATATTATCTCGCGCTTGATTACCAGCGTGTTTTTGCTACTAGGTTTTACAACTAACGTGGCAATATATTGCCGGGCCTTGAACATTGTATGCTGTATTCTATGAAGTTATACATGCATGTCTTTGCAATATATGTACATCAGTCTTTGGTTGTGTATATTTCTTGCATGTAACATAAACCGATGATTTCATTCTTACATACCATTTGCGCAACATATGTGTTTCCCTACATACCAATTCATTTTCGGACCTGCCGTAGACATTTCTCTGCTAGCCTTCATATATAACGAGCTGACGAAGCGAAGGGAAGCTATACTCACCCTGAATGACGAGATTTTCATATATTCATCAAACAGTTCACCTGCCCAATTTCTGGACTTGCCATGAAAATCGAAGCTCTCGGTTGTTGCATCAGCAGATTGCAGAACATATATCCCATTTGATTGTAGAGAATCTTGCCTTTGTCCAAATTCATGCTATGTCAGTACTTTGTCAGCCAACGGTTGATATTATTTCATTTTTTGTCCAAGTGTTTTCGTGGATATGGGAAATTAAGTATCGCGATCGAATTTTGCCTTTATCTTCTTATGTCCCAAAAATGTCTGTGAACAATGACAAATTTTAGCTGTGGAAACCCTATATATTACAGTATATGTCGATGTGTGGACACGAACTTAACTGATGTGCAAACTGTTGACTATCCTGTTTATGTGTGCTTAGTACAGTGCTTACACCAATCTCGAGGATCAGTCATAGCTCATAATTCTGTAGTGCACAATCAGTCAATAGGCAATGGTGTCCACAGCTATACTTTACTTCGAAACATTCGAAGATGAGCAGTGGCAACTCGTTACAGATACTTTTATTCCAGATATATAAATCGGATATGACTTAATAACACTAACAGTAATTAGCACGATCGAGGCAAGATTTGGGTGGTAAGCCGTCACGTGTGTTTAAATCTTTGAATTTGTTAAAAACTTTTTAACAGAAGGATGATAAAACACAACTAGCATGAAGTCAGGAACGAAATCATTGATAATTATTTCAAATACATTTTTTTTAACTCCATTTCTTAATGAAAAAGAATAACATGCTTTTTTGCACTTTGTTCTTGTTCAATAAATGCATGATCACTGAGAATAGACCGACAAATAAACTTTGAAAGTAACGGGGAAATTAAGTTAAGAGGTTTATGTATGTTAAGGACTGTCTCGTGGTGACTTCAACTCAGGGACAGAATTATTGTATATAAATGGAGGTTACATAGAGCTGATGTAAATTCATTAAAAAATTTTATACTGATTAACTTAAACGCACTGAGACATTGTCATGTCTGCTGTAACAAATATCAACATATAAAATTTATTGCAACTACACAGACATTAGTAAATAAACATCGCAATGTAATAAAAACTCAATTTTTCAGGTTGTGGTGCCACTACATTTCTTGGCACACAGAGAATTATCGGTGTAGATCCTGCTTCTACGAGCGCAAATCAATAAATAAGTTACACTTCCACGTTACGGCCATGTATAAAACCACCTATACATAGGCAATACGGCTATGACAACATACAACGTAAGTTCACTTTTTCACATAGTCCCCAAGAGACTGTAAACATTTCTCGGAACGGTCAACCAACTTTTCGATTCCGGATGCGTAGACATCTCCTCCAGCGCTATGTAACCACTCGGATACAGTTAGAAACTAGTAATTAAAAACTACGAAAATGTTGACTGACTGTAAAACAGCATGGTGTGAATATCATGGTAAATATTCGTGTTTATTTAACACTAAAGTTCAATTTATCACGACAAAACTATTCGACTTTGTGCAAAACAGAGACTGAAGTCGTGAGTGAAGATTGTTCCTAAACCACAGTAACAAAAAAAATCATTAAAAAAAATTACTTGTCTTTACTTGTGCGGCAACAAGTATCGTTGGATAGGTCATTCCAAAGAACCCTCCATAACTGCCCGAATGCAGGCTCGGGTAGAAGGTATCGTGGAAGCTTCTACCCGAGCTTGTACGCTAGTAGCGCCGTTGGTGGTGAAGTGAGGTGGATATGGAGCAGCGCACGATTGAGAATGCTGGGAAACGGAAGTACCCCGAGAAAAAGCTATCGGTCAACGGAAACATCCGCTGTTACATACATGCGAAAATCCGGTGACCCCGCCGGGACTCGAACCCGGTTCACCTCGGTGAAAGGCGAGTAAACTGACGACTAAACGACAGCGCCACATGCTCTGCTAGCGGGTTGCAAATTACTTTTTAGTTTCGACAGGTGGAGAACGTTTTCAACCCCCGGGTAGCTGCCTGTGCACACACTTTGTGCTCAAATAAAATGCTTGTGTTTTTTTAACAGCTTTGTATGAATTGTGTGGTCGAGGACGGTAATGCGTTTCCGCTAGACCACGGATTTTCTGGTTCAAATACAGGGTTGACTAGGGATGTTCGTAATATTTAAGATATAAAATTTGTTCTTTATTAGTAAGCAAGCCACTGCCAATTAGCTTCCGATATAGAGAAGTTACATAAATAAACAACAACTAAAATAATTAACTACCCCCGCGGAATGCTGCGTGTCTAAACTTTTGCAATCTCGCCAAATGAAAGCGTTGCATTATTTTCCCTATTCTCTTTCTCCATAGAAGCAAAACATATTTAGTGCTAGGCGACAATCACCGATGGCAGTTGATCTGTTTTAATCGAAACAGTCTTAGTTACAGCTTTTTGACTTTGATGGGAAAATATACAGGTAAGTAAAGAAATATGCCTATAATGATTTCGTTAGGCATTTGGCATCACTGGTCTGGATAGGTTTCAGAATCTATTAGAGACGAATTACGAGTATTGTCCACCTTGGAAGTTCTAATATTAAAACAGTGAATGTTGTTATAAATCAATAACATTTGACAATAAAAAGTGAAGTCACTTCCACTGGAATAAATGAGACTGTACAAATCGTTTAGTATCATAATGCAATTGGTTTAACTGTTATATTTGCTAATTTGAACTTAATACCACGGCCTCAGTCAATGATTCCCAGTGCACCCAAATGACCTGTTCGCCAGTCTCTAGCGACTTATTTAGTAAATTTTAAGTTACTAGCATTTCACTGCTTAATATTACCCCCTTTTTTTTCTTCAGAATATACAGAATGGGCTTGTTATCCGCAAACGTTGATCGAATTTTCATGGAAAGCGCACCTCGCCTGATACACAGGGATTCATAATATTCCGTCATATACACAATAAAATTGAATTAATTTACTAATCATCCCATATTGCCGCCTTTATTCAGGGTTGTGAACGTGTAAAGAAGGGCTTCCCATAAGAACTGCACTTTATTTACGCCCTAAAACTGTAAGAATAACACCGCACTGGAAGAAATTATTAATCACGCCTTCCAATGTCAGCTCAAAGATGGTAAAACTGATATGAAATAAAAAACACATTTTTTTAATAGACCATAGCAATCATATGGTGAAACACATGATCGTCTAAAAATCATGCAGTGTGCATACTTAAAACTATTGAAAACACTAATGCCATTGCGAGCAAATTACCATGGAAACATATTTAAAATCTCTACGTTCGGACGTTCAACTAGATAATCAGAAAAAATCAGACTCTGAATGAGTGACGTTTAAATAATGACATATTAAAATATTTTGCATCTCCTGATTGACGAATTGGTGAACTACACAATAAGTGATTTTAAACAGTTGAATTTTTACTCTATACATAAATATAAATTACAAACACTTGAAACTAGCGGGGATAATCCTCAGGCTTGCGTTATCTTCTGTCCTTCGTTTTCCACCAGATAGGGTTAATTTATGCTGATTAGGTCACTACTTATATATATATATATATATATATATACACACACACAAGTACGTAATTCCAGTAAAAGAATTACAGCCTCGGAATTTTTTTCAAACTTATTCTCTCGAGAGACCCATGTTCGACAGAGCAAAAATTGCTTTTGTCTAGAGAACACTTTGAGTCACTTTAACAAGGCCTAGCATGTAGGATAACACATGATATTAGCCGGATGTTTGCGGCGTTTTATGACTTTCGTGGCTCGTCTGTGTGATGTTAGTGACGTGGGATGTGTGGGGCTCGTCTTTCACGTGTAGTCCGACAGGAAGTCAGGTAGAATCTACTTCGGCACGAAGATAACAACGACGAGTGGGTCATAAAGTAACACAAGTTTATTGTCGACGGGGACTCTTGCATAACGTATGTAACGCAGGCAGGGCTTTATTTGTTTACAGATCTTGTGTAGTTAAATTTTTACATCTACCAATGATCCTGGTCCCGGTCTGAAACACATGGACTGACGCTAACATATCCGTCTTGTGTGGATTTCTTAAAGGCTCATGTTTTATGGGAGGGATATGGGAGATTCCTGAGCATTACAATGGTAAAAATTACGTTTCTACATCTACACAGGATGCAATCAAAGGTAACACGATATTCTGTTGGTTTCTTATAACTCAATCATGTTTTTGCTTTTTTAACTACGCAAAAAGTTAAAGTAATTCATATAATTAATTAAGTTAGCTGTGTAGTACAATTCCTGGATTAAAATTAAATATTTCAAAATTTACCAGACTTTTAATTTTTCCATCTTATTTCGATTTGCATAGTTAAACATGGCTAAAGACAAATAACGAATTGGTTAAATGTACGAAAACATACGGATTAGGTTGCAGTTGGTCCTTGTTAGTTCTTTTTAGTGCACAAATGTATGTTCATTTCTGGAGACACTGTCAGATCCTTCACGTTGATTTGCAGTAAGCGACACCTGGTGAATGGTCTGAAAGCAGAGAGAAATCTGTTATGATTTATTTGCTATTAGCGGCATCAGTCACTATCTGTTCTGTAGCGAAAAATGGGCACCTCGCTACTTGCCCATTAAGAATAACTCATTCCAGATTATCACCGCTCCGCAATAACCAATAGTTAAATTTTTTTGGAAAAAAATTTTTGCTAACATTTTTAATAGTACGAAAGATCGATTTCGGTCAGTGACATTACACAAACTTAAAACCGAATTGATAAATTGCTAATGACTGGGAATCAGCTTCCAGGTCACTGGGAATCACTGAAGTCAGCATAAATAACCTCCACTTCTGATCATTTCAACAATCCAATCAACTTGTATGTCTCCAGTTACCCCAATACTTCCCTTTGGTTTGCAGACAAATTTCGTTGACATGAAAAAGAGTTTCACTTTTTCAAACGGCCTAATGCAACAGCACACTTAACTGTTTTTTTTTTTTTGCGATGCGCAAAACCCAATTCATACGGGCAGCTTTCTTGTACAAGAAATTGGAAATAGGAAGTGAAGAAGGTGAACACTGCCGTGCATCTTCAAATCCTGTAATCTACAACAAAATTGCATATATTGAGATGCATACGTATATTGACGAATAGTGGAATTTTTTGTGGGCATGAGCGACTGTAATAAATGAATTGAAAAAAAAATGCCAGTGAATAAAATTGTGTTTTATTTCATGTTTACCTAATTTGCCAGAATATAATTAAATTTTAAAAGGTACAGAAATAAAATAATTTTAATTAAAAAGTATTGGATTAAGTGCCATTGTACTATATGTACAATACCATAATTAAATAAAAAATCTTTTTTAGCATTGAACAGTTTAAAATTTTCATTAAAAATTAATTATTTAATTAATAATGAAGGTAACCAAAGTCACGCATAATGCATGTAGTTATACTGCTTATTAGAAAAAATATTTTTTATATGATGAAAATTAAATATTTTCCTATGCCTATCAAAAAATTATTATTGTCGACAGCTGCTCTGGCGGTTGAATCGCCAGAGTGAGTAGGTGCTGACAGCTTGTTTGGTGGTAAAATTGAAAAATTAACGCCCCCTATTTGTTGAAAATATAATCCAATATGGAGGGTGCTGACAGCACCACTTATATGTTAAAATCCTAAACAAATATAGATGTCACCTAGTGGCTAATTCACTAGCTCGCATGATGACGAAATCGATCATTAATACACTAGTGCCATCTAGGTGATGAAAATGAAAACAAATGACAAAATAAAAAAAATTGAAATGCCTGCATACGATGGAATGAGTATGGGTGAGAGAAGTGGAAGCCTGACGGTTAATTAACCAATGAGAAACATTAGTGGTGGGTCAAATGTCTGCTGGACATGGTGCTGGGGAAACCTCAAACAAGGAAATTTTTCAAATAAATTTTTAATAATAATTTTTTAATAAAATTTTAAATGCAATTTTGTATTAAATTTTTTTGAAATGTTCACAAAATTTTTTTAAAAATTTATTTGAATTTTTGGAAATTTTTAAGGAATTTTTAGAATTTTTGGGTTCTATGTTATTTGAGGTTATGGGCACAGGGTCAAGGTCAAGTTCATCTGGATCGAAGATGACGGTTGGGTGACGTCACAACATGGCGACCGGCGTGCTCCTGGCTCCTACTCCGGAATCCGTTGCGCTAGACTCGGCATTTATATTTTACTGTGGGGTGTCTAGCAACTCATCTATAGTATCGCCTCTTCAAACTATCGTCCGACAAGAGAGATGTAACTAGCATGTTACCAAATAATAACATGAATTTTGTAGGTTTATAATGATAGGTGATATTTAATATGTGTATAGGCCATAGTACATAGGCCATTCACGGTTACTTCGAACTTTTCTGAAGCCCTGCTAAACTTCAACTTTGCGTTAACGATTACGTATCCTTCCGCTACATGTAAACATAACACTGCCATGTGACTAATACAATACGTTTAACTGTCAAATGCTTTGTTTACTGTTTTCAGCTGTTCAAAGAATTTTGTCATATCTCAAATACCATTTCGTTCGAATGTTCACAATTTAGGCCTATAACCATATTTAGGTAAGCTTTATGACTTTTAAAAATGTATTTACTGACGTTAGTTCTTACGGTTATTATTTTACATTGTAAACATATTGATTATATACAACACCACATAGCACATTACACGTAATACACGTGAATATTTTTCCGCGACTGTATATTAACCCTGTTACAACTGCGGGTGAAAGAACTGTAGTATCTGACCTCTTCTTATTGATATATGTTGCATTATTTATGTAAAAATAATGGCTTCAGTTGAAATAAATATTAAAACAAAGGAACAACCACTCCAACAAAAAAGACACAGTAAATTCAAGCACGCAACTCGTGTCGCTGATATTATGTATGTAGAAGCGAAAACTTAGAAAATAGTGGTGAACATGCGCACAAATAGGCCTACCGTAACATTTATTCCGCTCATATTTCTATGCATTGGTTCTTACTGTTTGCTAGGTTTATTTAATTATTTATTTAAATTTATCTGGCTGGGCTTAGTATTGTGTTGGGATTGTGGCAAACATTCCAATCACAGATACGTAATCACCTTTCACAATTGTATTTCAAACACCTAGGTCAAAGTTACGTTGTGATAAAAAAAAAACGTACGTAACTTTCAAAAAATTAATTTCGTCATAAAACAGTTTACGGTTAAAACTAATAAATTTCGCACGTCCAATATTTGCAATCACATACACACTGGTCCAACGTAGTGCAAAGACAACAATTTCACACACAGCAGTGACGACGCGCGTTACAGTATATTTATTCCTGCCGTGGAAAAACAGATTTATCACAACATTGTAACTTGCGTAGGTAGGTTTAAAAATCGCAATGTGTACAAACTTGACGTGGTACGTTCAAGTATTTTTCACAAGAAGAGAAATTAACTCTTCGTTCAGTCTCTCTTTTCTATGAGCAACAAACACGCAATGTCACAGTAATGCCGCCAGTCGCCACTTCTACCAACTTCAGATTTATAACCGTCCCGCCAACGCCTTTCAATATATTATGATATATAAAATCTCGTTTCAGTTGTAGATTACAAATTTAAAAATCATTAGTTTTGCTGTAATAGGTATTACTTATGCTAAAATTGTAAACGTGTACAATTTTCGTGCTGCTACTAGCGGTGCGAAACTTCCCGAGAGAAAGAAAGAAAGAGAGAGAGAGAGAGGGGGAGAGAGCGCGACATTCTCCGCTCCGCCTATTCGTTTCTTCCTCGGACGAAAAAAAAAAAAACCATGTCACTAGGGTCTACACGCCGTAATTTGCGCTTATATATTTAACTGTAACAATGAAATGTGTTTCCTCCAATGCTACCTAAAAATTTTAATATATCACAAGGTAACGTTTAATTTACAAATAACATACCAAAAAACTATGTTAAAACAATATTTTATCTGTGAACTACTTCTTACTAGCCGTTGACAACACTTCACTGGTCTCGCTGTGTTTAATTCTTATTTAATACGAAATAAATATTACAAGTAATAGAATATATACTAAGTTAAAGTTTCATTTATTCAAGAATACAATACTTTAAAGTTAATTACAGTGTTATATATTTATGCTATACAAGTTATTTAAAACACAAGTTGGCATGTAACACCTAGGGTGAATTTCCAAAGGTTCGTTTCAAAACATCTGAAGAAATCACGGATGGACCACAGCAGAAGATTGTACCGATATGTACACCGTTTGATATTTTCACCTCTGAATATGAAATAACTTCAATGGCGTGTAAAGTCAAAGAAATATGCCACTAACGGCTTCCATCATATAATAAAATAATTAAATCCATATCTTCTAAATTAAATGACAAATTATGTACCTTAGTGTTTCCACTGCACCTATACAAAATCCCAAAAAATTCTCAGATTAAAGGTTTAGTTTATCATTTCACTAAGTTGCGCAGATAAGATTTAAGACGTTTTTTTTTTATACAGGAAAATGAGTGAATGGTAAAAGGGCGGTGTATCGAAGAGCGGCATCCCTGCATTGAGTAAATCTCACTACGCTGGCTAGAATGATTTGGAACTAGTATAGCCAAATGTAAAATCCTTTCAACCCCCTTGACGAGGCATTATCAAACCACAAAGTATCAGGTTAAAATTCCTTTTAATGTCATATGTCTATGTGTCATTTTTGGAGTAACTTTAGGCAAACACTTTAAATTCCAATACAGGACACTCGGTAAACACTGGGAGCCACTTTTATTAACGAACCTTGTGGTACTTAACTGTGATCGTTTGCTTGTACTGGAAAACAATTAGATGTTTCCATAATACCGGTACCATTATACATGGATCAGGCGAGTTTTCGATAAAGAACAGCAAGGAATTAGAATTCCACCAATATTTTCACACAACTCGGTCGCGAATGCGAAAAAAAATATGGTTTCTAAGATTCGTCGTGCTAAATACGTCGGATATCCGATACAGTATTGTGATCTTATAATGTATTTTGTTAAGGTTTGTAAGCCGTGCCTATATTTCACTTTTGGTATAAAGCCGTAATGTTAACCAGGAATCATATAATTAAAACATATGCATTTCTCTCTTATTGAGTTATCTCTTACCAAGATTTAAAGCCCTTGATGATATAGAATTGCAAAGGTAAAGGAAAGGGGGTTGGGAGGAGAATAAGCATACATAAAACTCAGTAGGTACTTTCNGCAAAGGTAAAGGAAAGGGTTTGGGAGTAGAAGAAACAGACATAAAACTCAGTAGGTACTTTCGCTTCACTATCCAATTTGAGGAAATTGCCTTCCTGAGTAAGAAACTTCCGACCATTCTTCATTAATGCAAATAAATAAAGGAAGGATCCTTAGAGAGAAGACTGCATTTTATACACGTTATAGGTGTCAACAAACTCTAATTATTTCTTAATTACTCTCCTGTATCATATTCTAAGACTTTTTACAAAAGGAGTTTGGAGGAATTAAAACAAGCAAACCCGTTNAAAATTGGAGTTTGGAGGAATTAAAACAAGCAAACCCGTTTTCATCAAGTGATCGGTATTTTGTATTAAATATGCCTGTGTAGCTTCATGCTAAAGATGAAGATAACCGACTCGTGATAACGCAATTGCTTTAAATACTTCTGACATAGAACAGTAGGACAAGATATATTGAAAACACATATCAAAGCGTTCTCACAGTTGAAATGATATGGAATTTTATCTTTGTGGCCTCTCCTGTGCTGACGTCGCAGCTTCACTTCACATACGTAAGTGGTTCATAATGGGAATCCCTAGTAAAATACTGTCTGCGGAATCATTGTATGCAGGTATACGCGTATCTCAGTAAATACGTCTTCTGGCTATACAATTATTTTCCAGGAACAATAACCCGGCTGGCCGCAGCAGTCAGCCATGCATGAAACTAGCAGAAAAAGAACCATTTTTCAAAACTAATTTTTAACTTTTAACTCTTTCATCATTGTCAGGAAACTTAACGATGTGCACTTTTTAGCCGATCAGCGTAATTTCCAATACACTGAGGAACACACAAGTTAGACGCCGTGGTGTATTATTAGACAGACGCCACAGTTTTAATTTAAATACGGACCACCATATGCCTAAACCAACCAAGCTGTCAGCCTTAATGGCATCTCATGCGTGCCCATTAGTCGTGATGTCACTAGCTTTGCTGGAAGAGGTTATAAGGGCCGCTCTCACAGGGCTGCACAACCCGTTTACGATCGTCGGCGAACCGTCCAGGCCGCGACTACTACGCCTGCGCGTGTGGAAACAGCTCAGTTATTCGCCTATTATCATATTTTTGTTTAAACTAAAAAAAAACACTATCTATACTAAATCAATATAGGTTAATTTAAGCTGTAATAACGCGTCATCAAATAATGCCTTAGTTACGTTTAGGCGTTCCCCTAATGTTAGGATGTTGAAAAATGATGGGTGAAAACACGCATGCGCATTAACCACGTCTTGGACTATCCACAGACACTCGTCCACGTTTCGCCACAGTGTACGTAAGAATACAGAGGTGAAANGTGGTCACCTTCAGGGCCGCTCTCACAGGGCTGCACAACCCGTTTACGATCGTCGGCGAACCGTCCAGTCCGCGATTACTACGCATGCGCGTGGGGAAACAGTTCAGTTATTCGCCTATTATCATATTTTTGTTTAAACTGAAAAAAAAACACTATTTATACTAAATCAATATAGGTTAATTTAAGCTGTAAAAACGCGTCATCGAATAATGGCTTAGTTACGTTTAGGCGTTCCCTTAATGTTAGGATGTTGAAAAATGATGGGTGAAAACACGCATGCGCATTAACAACGTCTTGGACTGTCCTCGGACACTCGTCCACGTTTCGCCACAGAGTACGTAAGAATACAGAGGCGGAAGAACCGCTGGAACTGCGATTAATTCGCGGATTGATCTGGCAGTGGTCTTTACTTCGCAGTCGTTGGTTGCTACGAAAAAGAAAGGCCGTCGTAAAGACTGTTTAATTAGCAGTGCTGCTTCCTGCTTACTACCAGCTCACAGTTAAGTTAAACGGGGCTTGTCTAGACGCACTTGTACCGGAATGTTTAAGCCTAAAAATGACCGTGTAAAGAACCGTTTGAGTCATTTTCACTATCACTAAACATGTTTTAGAGAGAAATGGAGGAACTGAAAAACGTATATAGACGAGTAACCTTTCTTAAATGCTATTCGTAAGCAGACCTCCCCCAGACACGTTGGGCGGTTTTTCAATAAACCTTTTCCTTCTGGAGCTCTACACACCATTCGGTGAACTACCCAGGCGGCTGCCTTAATACGCTACTCATTTTTTTTTACATTAAACAATTTGAAAAACATTATTCCTACATGCGCCGTCAATCGATGCTCACAGGCGGACTACAAGAGATACCTAAACTATCTTCTCTTTTGTACTCCTAGAAAATTCAAGGTCACTCACTGCAAGTACCCTTCACAGTGTTGTAAGTATATCGCCTACTGGATGCCGAGTCTTGTTATTTTGTAACTGAACCTCGTACATCAGTGTAGGATTCATGTATTACAAAATCGCGCACTGTATTTATAATTACTGCCCCTGTGCACAAAAATTGTCAATGGTCATTCCTCAAACCTGAGTAAAGGTAGCACATCGGTGTTTAATTGTGTGATTCAGCCAATGAAACTTACTACATTGACGCATATTTAGCTGTCATTTTGCGGTGAACATAAAGGCTCTTGTGGGTACCTTTGAAGTGGCTGTTGTGGTACTATACAACAAAGGTTGTCTACAGTTAACTGAGCACTTTTGAAAGCTCTGCTAAGTAACTACTTTCTGCCCGTTTTGTATCCTTCCATCACATGCAGAATAAACACTCATCCATCTGATTGCAAAAGGCCATGCACTGCTCAGGTAAAAATGTGCAATTATTTNTCACATGCAGAATAAACACTCATCCATCTGATTGCAAAAGGCCATGCACTGCTCAGGTAAAAATGTGCAATTATTTTGATTACAAATATGTTTATTAATATGCCGATTCTTACACACGTGTGCATAAAATATAATCTAAGTTAAGTGTTCACAAATTAAAATTTTTACTTTTAACACAACATTGAGACATATAACTACTTCCCCTGGATTACTACCAACTTTTCTGGGAGCACACCGTCGGTGTATTTACATAAATACACACAGTAAACCGAGGATTATTTATAAAGGCTGTTTTCAAACAACTTTTGTTAACCTCGAAAACCGACATCAACTCCATTATAATTGGTATTGCCCACCTCTGAGGCGTTCAAATTCTTGGTTAAAATTTTAACTTGTAAGAATTATTCAAAANCCCACCTCTGAGGCGTTCAAATTCTTGGTTAAAATTTTAACTTGTAAGAATTATTCAAAAACAGTGAGTTAAAGGTGTAATCATAAGGCTACATTTTATCAACGAAGTCCCAATGTGAGACACACGTGCACACGACAGCACCTTCCCATAAGTCCTGAATTCCTCGGACTCAGTTCGAATGGGGCTCTATTCTTTCCTTAATATCTGGTCTACTATGAGAGCTGAGACCACCTGCCTGATAGCACATAATCGCTATCCTTGGTTTACTATTCTTACAAATTCTTCACACTGTAGTTCAGGACACCGGGAGGAGTCCAACCCATCGCCCACCAAACCGATGCCATTACTATTGCCGTGATCCAAGCTCAGTTTGGAAAGCAGATACGCCTGTTTTGTAACTGAGTATACCGAACTCATCAGGACCACCCTGGTGTTTCAGTTTAGGTTTTTCATTCATTTCTGTAGATAGTTAAAATGTACCGCGCGACATTTCTGTTCCTTGTATTGAACTTCGTCGGCATTTGCGTAAATGATGGTTATGTATGAGAAGGTCGTTATCTGCCATACGTGCTATATTTTGTGAATACTCGCTATGTGCCAGAAAAATAGTGTATTGCTAAAAAAAAATTGTCAATTGGTAAATCCTTTATTCTCTTTCGAAAGCAAACCGCTCGACTTTTTTCTGCACAGCATTTTGTGACCGCTTTCTTATGCATCCTTTGGTCCTNCTCTTTCGAAAGCAAACCGCTCGACTTTTTTCTGCACAGCATTTTGTGACCGCTTTCTTATGCATCCTTTGGTCCTTGTTTTCAGCGAAACCTGCAAATGTATGCTGTCACTTCAGTGATTAATTAAACATTTTCACTGTTTCTTTACCAGGTGAAGTTATAAATTAAACACGCCAATTTTTTTATCATGGTTGCCCAGAAGTCGAAAGCCGACTCGCTATTGTTAATCTCACTTTAATTAATGTCGAGACAACGCGCAATCTGGTCCGCTTCTTTTCGCTGAAACTCTGGTATAATTAATTTGATCAGAAAATACCAACTTCTCTCGACTTATTAGGACGCATATCAACCAGCGAGGAACTTAAGAAACAAAAAAAAAAAAAACCCCCAAATATCGCTCTCTCACGAGACGCCGCCGACCTCGCAGGGTAACTCTCAGGCAGCGAGTGTAAAAAAAAACACACAACCGATTTCCTAAGACCGCTGTTCCAAAACGCAGCAAAATGTCCTAGCCAATCAGGCGCTCCCATTACATAGGATAGCGAACATACTTGTCGGTTTCGGGTGCATTGTTTATTTCACGTCATTTAAATTTTAAATATGTATGTTTACATTAACGTAATTATTTATGTACGTGTTGAACAGTTTCATTGCATCAATAATTAACATATTAATTATTGTCTCCACCGGGGTCATGGTTTGTCCCGCTTCCTGGGCGTACAGATTCCCTNATCAATAATTAACATATTAATTATTGTCTCCACCGGGGTCATGGTTTGTCCCGCTTCCTGGGCGTACAGATTCCCTCCCGCAATTCACCCAAGAATAACTCAGAAAGCGGGTCTTTTTTTTCTCTCCCAAGAATGTCACAAAATGACCATTCACAAAAGGAAGCGGGTTGGCACCCGTGACGCTATCAATTACGATCGTGCTTTCTTCATCCACTCTAATATAACATATTAAAATTGACACATCACACTATGCTAATCATTGCAAATAAATGTTAATTTATAACTAATTTCTTTGACAATCCTAGCCTATATATATATAAGTTATTTATTCCATTAACTACAATACAGTCATGACTCAAAATGGTCTGTCACAGTTTTTTCACCATGTATGTATCGCGTGTGATGGCTCCATATTGAGAAGTTTTCAAAGCTAGTTGACCTCTGTCGTGATTGCCTTTTCCACTGGCCGAAGCGATATCGGTGTTGTCCTCTTGTGTCCTGCAGGGTGACTCCGGAGGACTTTTGCNGATTGCCTTTTCCACTGGCCGAAGCGATATCGGTGTTGTCCTCTTGTGTCCTGCAGGGTGACTCCGGAGGACTTTTGCTGACGAATGACATCCAAGTGGGTGTGGTCTCCTGGGGAGAGGAGTGTGCCATGCCGGACTCTACGGCGTCTACGCCCGTGTCAGCTTCTACAGGGACTGGATACGTTCTGTCGCTGGAGCCTGAGGGAAACGTTCATCCCACGGAAGATGAACAGCCCTGTCTACGCTGCTCATGTTTTTTTCTTCTTTCTTCAAGCACGAAGTTTTAAAAACTACTGTAATACCCTTTAAATACAAATAAACATCTTATATGGAAAGTGATTTTTTTTATTTTGTACTGATTTTTAATTTTAATATGAGTGAACTAAAATCCCTAACGTTTTACTATACACCTACCCAAACCAGAATTGTAATCTAATGAGTAAGGAGTTGGAATTGTAAAATATTTTTTTATTAACTTCTGAAACTGTAATTTAATATTTAGTCCATACATAGTGTGTAATATTTGCTATTTATAATGCTGAAAATATAGCGCTTCTACTATACTTAGATTGCATTTTCACTACACATTTGACTACTTCCTTAACAAATATAGGGAAGCTAATATGGGTATATGGGAAAAAAAAACCTTTACCATTCGTGCCAATAATGTTGTTTTAAATTTGGGAAGATTTTCTTATAGTTTATTAACAAACTGCTGCAGAGCTGACTTTCCCGAAAGTTTACTGCACTGGGTGATATGAATTGAAAGAACTGCAACAGCGCACTGAATAATTGTGTGAAACGTCGAACTCGAGTGTTTTAAACACACGTACGTTATAACCTTACATCACAGAAAATCACAAATCGACGTACCATTAACTGGGGTCACTTTGTGACAGGGTGAGTTACTTTAGGACACTGTGCATTTTTAAGAGTATTCGAGTTTTTCTCCGAATTGGCGAGGTGTTTTGTGTGCTCAATGTTGTCAGTCAATTTCTTTTTTGAACATGTCACTCACCTCAGTATCAACTACACTAGTCACTAAGTGAGATAATCCGTCTGGAGAATTTTTGTTTCGGTCGGCCAAGCATATTGACGATGGATCGCATGACGAATATTTCAGTTTTGAAGAAATTTCTTCGAGGAGCTAACATTTCTTTGGCTCTCTTCATCCCACTTCTCTGGTCATTATACTTTGGTATACGCATGCGTTTATATATGTCGTTCCGAGGTTCGGACTGTAGCGATACAAGTGACGGTGTAAAAGTCCTGGAATGCAAATCACGATCGGGCGTTACATTCATATTAACGTCAGTAGGACCACCCTTGTATATAATTTTACACCTTTTGTTTTGTATTTTATGTAATAATCATACTTACTCTTTCATTGTCTGTCTCGGTATGGTTTCCAAACTCATTCATTAAGTGGCCACTTACAGTTTCTTATGTACGTTTCTGGATGGCTTGATAAGTAAAACGTCGGTAGTGAATAGTGACGACTACCATATGACTTGATTTTAATATTTATGTAAGCGTAAAGAGAAATTAAGTTTATTAAATGAGCGTGGTGTTTTCATTCTAGCGAGCACAGAAGTGCTCTTCGTCAACAGACGTACCCCAAGGATCATAGGAGGTACTGCTGCTTCCATCATACAGTTTCCTTGCGTGGTAAGTTGATTCATTATTTTAATCGTTGTACTGGAGTTACAGAGGTATTTTAGACATTAATAAAGTTAAAAACTGACAACATTTCTTCTTTAGTTTCAAGCAGATAATCATTCTGAACAAAAACTTCGCCAAAGATTACTTAAATATATATTTGGTATTAATATTTAAATAAGTTTACTAATTGAAATAAAGTTAACTTATTTTTCAAGGGTTTTTAAAAAGTGCTTCTTACATTGGGCCGTACGTATAATTTCATTCAAAAAGCGTAAATGCCACTGCATAATTTTTCATGAAGAATCATAGAAGATATTCGATAGAAAAGTTAACGTAAAGTTTTCAGAATTAATATGCACTGGTTCTGTTACCGTTACATGCTTTTATTATATAAACAATTCTACCATGTAAATTTTATATGTATTTATTTTACGCAGCGCACTTAAATTCAAACAGTAAATCACTCCAAACATGTAGCATTTCGCTAAGAAGCATTGAAAATTTTTCTCTGTAATCATTTAAATCCCACCAATTATTTCAGAGACAGAATTCCACGTATTTAAAGGCGATTTCTACAGGTTTTTATTGGAATAAGTCACCTTAGGCACTGGTTTCCAATCCCTTCCATTTATTCTTCAGTTAGTACCGGTTTGATTAATTGAATTTTCGTTGAGAACGTATTATTTCACCGTTTGAAATCACTATTTTGGCTATAGAGCGTGGCGCTACGCCACTGTGGAATACAGGGTGGCTTATAGGGTCGGAGTTTATTCCTCCAGGCACAGACTATAAGGTACCTGGTATTGAGGGTATTTCAATAAGGTAGTATTTTGATGTTTCACTTAACTGGATAAATATATTGTCTCGAGTTTAAACCAAAACAACATACA